>JAOXYA010082971.1:0-11281 GCA_028565675.1 Sorex palustris
TGCGGAGAGAGAGAGAGAGAGAGAGAGAGAGAGAGAGAGAGAGAGAGAGACTTCAGCGAGAGGGAAACTGGGGACACCGATGGTGGGAAATAGGCACTGGGGAAGGGATGAATGTTGGAACATTGGAACATCAACTGAAACTCAACCAAGAAAATAATAAAACAGTATTTTTTCTTTTCTTTTCTTTTTTTTTTGCCTGAGTGAAAACAGGCAAGCAGAGAAACAGAGAGACAAGCCAGCAAGACACACGTCCAGGGGAGCCCACTGGAACGGAGGGGAGTCCAACCGTCCAGACTCCAACTCTTCAGTCTAGTCCCACCACCCTCCCACGGAACGCCCGGGGGCTCGCTGCTTCTGTGTGGACTGTTCACTCCTTTGAAAGGAAAAAGCCGGACCCCAGGGCCTGGGAGATGGGGCTTGGTGCTAACTCTGCAAGTGTCTCCCCCTTCTTGGAAAAGTCCCAAAGCCTCAGTTTCCGGGAAGGCCACATGCCCAAGGCAGTGTCCAGTGCTCAGGACGCACCTTCCTCAGTCTGCTGCAGGCTTCCTCGATCCCCTCTTCCGAGTCTGCCCACTGAGGCTTTCAAGCATATTTTTTATAAAGTTGTTCACGATGACTTAATTACATTCAATATCCCACCACCAATCCCACCACATTACACCTACCCACCACCTTTATTTCCAATTTTCTCAACCACCATCTAAGCCTGTCCCAACAGCAGGCCCTAAATAATTTATTTTGTATTGCATGTTAGGAATAATTCGCTCACTGTAGCACTGTCGCATTGTCCTCCCATTGTTATTGATTTGCTCAAGTGGGCATCGGTAATGTCTCACAACAAATTGTGAGACTTGTTACTGTGTTTGGCATATTGAGTATGCCACGGGGAGCTTGCCAGGCTTTGCCGTGCGGGCAAGGTACTCTGGGTAGCTTGCCAGGCTCTCTGAGAGGGGCAGAGGAATCGAACCCAGGTCGGCCTCGTGCAACGCAAACACCGTACCAACTGTGCTATTGCTCCAGTTGTTTCTGTTTAAACAACTGATCTCTTTAGTCACTTCCCTCATCAATCAAAGAGTGAAATAAAACCAAGTGTTTAAATACAGGTTAACTTTACATTTTCTTTAGCAACCTTAAGTTTCTAATTTCTTGTGTTTATTATAGCTGTGTTTGTTCCAAGTGAAGAAACTAACACAGTTAAGAATCTTCTTTCGTCCACTCACCAGTGCTTTGCAGACAAGTTGGTTGCTGTTTGAATTCATCTCACTGATCTATGAACCAGTTTTGGTCAAGTAACTAGCTCTATTACTCAGGTACCGGTTACGTTCCTGAGCCTCAGTATACCTAGAAAATTAGGGTTAAAATTAAAAAAGTGACAATTAGGGTTAATATTCAAAACGTGTATAACATACATGGATAAGGAAATAAGAAAGAAAAAAAATTGGGAAATAAGGAGCCAAAATATTTCTCCTCAGGGCCCATCACCACACCTTGGAATTGCATGATTCTGAAACACCCCACGGTCTCAGAACACAGATTCTTCTATAGAAAAGAGGTTTCCCTCAGTTCTCAAATTATCCACACAGTGAAAAGAATATGTCAGAGGTATAGGAAGGGCAGCTCAAAATGATAAAAAAAATATTTCCTTAAAAGAAAGTGTGTGAAGATTGTTGTACCTCATCCTGGAGCCAGTAAGCCCTTCTTGTATAAGAGATTACTGTTGCAGATTAAATCTTGTGTGCTAATATTTTCTTAATTGAGATTAGTTGCCTTCTTCTTTACATCCTATCCAATGTGGTGGTGTGCTATGCCTGGTATAGCAGTGGTGTCGAATTTAAGATGTTGCTCCAGGAATTCTAAAATTTTGAATGGGGTGATATTGGCTGGAGTTAAATTTTTAATTGGATGGTGACTTTGGGCTCTGGAGGTATCTCTGCAGTGTGTTGATCTCTTTCGAGATTTGAGTCTCTAGATCATGGCCAGTTAATGAGTTTATATGGCAGTGAAGGCAGTTCACGGGCGTGACTGCCAGGCTCCTGGAAGACGGGATTCCTGGAACGAGGTCGCCCATCCCTGACTCTGTGACAGCCTAGAGCTTTCAGTCATGAAAATGCATGTACCTAAATTTCTCAACAGACTCATTCCTGGATGAGGCTCGCCCTGAGCCTGTGGATTCCGGCCATGAGTATGGCAGTGTTGGGTTAGGGAGGGTTTCAGCTGCTGGGGCTGTTTGGGTGGGTGATCTGTCCACTGAGTTTTAATGCTGTCTCTCACCCAGAATTTCTGTGGGTCAACATAGGAGAGGATACTATTATTGCCTAAAACCACTTCACAGTCTTGTTGCTATTGTTTTGGGGTCACACCCAGCGGTGCTCAGGACGTCTTTCAGAAATGTTTATTGGGCCCTTGTGATTTTACTATGTTGTTCATAATGGAGCTGTTTCAAGCATACAACCTCCCAACACCAATCCCACCACCAACGTCCCCATCCCTCCACCAGGTTCCCTTCTACCCCCAATCCCTCAGCCTACCCCTTGGCAGGGATATAATACATTTATTTCATATTACTTGGTCCAATAAAACTTAAAGGCAAATAGAATGATCAGAAATCAATAAGTCAATTAGTGATCAAGAATGTCTGCTTTTAACCTCCCTTAATCTAGTAGAGGACAATTAGTGAGCACTATACTCAAGGCCACATGAAAGAAAGTTTCTCAGGCTCTTTAAAGGAGCTTTTTAAAACACTTCATGCAAAACTGGTTTTAAGACTATGAATTCCTTAAGTTATTTCATGTCCATAAAGCTTTGTATAGCTACTGAATGATAATCCAGCTAGAGTATTATTGGTGAGATGATCATTTGGTTGAGTTTTAGTACTCTATCTTTCCACTCTGTTCTGACTAGTAGTCTCATTTAAAAGGTCTGCTGTACATCTAATGGACTTTCCTTTGTAAATTCCTTTTTTGATCTTGCTGCATTCAATATTTTTGGATTTTGTCATTTTGATTATGTTTCAAAATTTTCAATATTGGTCTATTTTCACTGTGACCGTTTGGTCATCTTGGACGTTGGTGCTTATAATCCTCTGGTAAGCTGCTACTGATAATTTCTCTAGCTATTGTTTCTTCATCACATTTATCTTCCTGTTCTTCAGGGACTCCGGTGATTCTTACGTTGTTCCTCTTGAACTCATCCCACAGTTCTCTGGCATGCTGTTCATTTCTTTCCAGGCTATTTCCACATTCTGCTGTTTCTTAGCAGTTTCCTCCTTCTCATCTTGGAGCTCCTCGATCTTTAGCTCAGCTTTTGTCATTCAGATGTTCAGAGCTTCTATGGACTTTTTTTTTTTTTAAATATTACATACCATGTTCTTCACTTCTGACTTGTAATAGTTTTCTCTCACTTTCTTGTGCTTTGCTACTACCTGTCCTATCCTTTCTTTGAACTCATTGAACATCCTCGTCGTAGTGTTGCTAAAGACACTATCTTGAGGATTTCCCGGTGTTATGTCTCCAGTGCTACTGTTTTTGTTCATTGAGCTGGGTGGGCTTCTCTATTTTCCCCATTGATTTTCTAGTGATCTTGTATTGGGGGCGAGTCTTTGTAAATACCCGCTCCTGGAAGATACTGAGGGATTAAGCTGGAGACTGCTCTGTCTTCTCTGCCTGACCTAGGAACTGTGGTGTGGGGTCCTTAATATGGTGAGGTGGGTTTGGAGGCGGCTGGAACCCACCTGGTAGGGTGGTGCTCTGCCTCCATCTGGAATAGGCCCAGTGATGTCAGCCAGAGGCTTGCCACACCTAGGATGGTGATGGCCACACCTAGGATGGTGAAGCAGCAAGCAGAAGGTGCCTCAGGGATACATACTCCAGGGCACCACATGCTATATTGGGATAGAACACGGATGCCCCATGTGCAAGGCAAGTGCCCTACCTTGCACTACCTTGCACTGTCACTATGGACTATCACTCTAGCCCCTCAGATTCTGAGTCTTTCTCGGAGCCATCATCCCTTCCATGGGTGGGAAGGCTGAGTGTCAAACCCCAGATTTATCTGACACCAAAGCCCTGTTCTTTTTTTTTTAATTTTTTATTAGTGAATCGCCATGTAGTTTCAGACTGACAAACTTTTATGCTTGTATTTCAGTCATACAATGCTCGAGTACCCATCCCTCCACCAGTGCCCATTCTCCACCACCAATGATCCCAGTATCCCCCCTACACTCCCACCCCGCCTTTGTGGCAGGGCATTCCCTTTTGTTCTCTTTCTCTCCTTTTGGGTGTTGCGATTTGCAACAGAGGTATTGAGTGGCCATCGTGTTTGATCTATAGTCTACTTCCAGCTCACATCTCCCATCCCGAGCAGGCCCTCCAAGCATCCTTTACTTGGTGGTCCCTTCTCTATCTGAGCTGCCTTTTCCCCCAGCATGTGAGGCTGGCTTCCAAGCCATGGAGCAAACCTCCTGGTACTTTACTATTCTTGAAAAGTCCTATTCTTTCTTCACGACACAGACTCTCTGAATTGTTCAGTTAAATGATGCATTTGAAAGAGATTTTTTAAATTGCTGCTAGAGAGGATGATGGGATCCCATTTGGTAATGAAAGGCAAAAGCACTCAATCGACTTTTTTTTTTGCTTTTTGGGTCACACCCAGTGATGTTCAGGGATTACTCCTGGCTCTGCACTCAGGAATTACTCCTGGCAGTACTTGGGGAACCATGTGGGATGCTGGAGACCAAACCCGTGTTGGCTGTGTACCAAGCAAATACCCTAGCTGCTGAACTATGCAGCCTGTTTGAGTTGCATTTTTTTTCCTCACCAGCAAGCCTAAACGTCTCAACAATCACTGTTTCTTCTTCCCTTTTCAGGCTTCTGTGTGGTGTAATGGCACCAGCACTCAGTACACAGAATGAGATACAAATTTGGGAAATATAGAACTACCTGAGATGAATAGAGAAAATAAACAAATAAATTTACTAAAATATTTCTTTATTCAAATAGGTCAATGTCATTTTTAAAATTCCATCTAGCATCAAGTAACAACCAGAAAAAACAAAAAAACCAACAATACTTGACAAAAATGTTATCGAATTGAAATAAACGATGGCTAGAAAACTTTTAGACTTAAAAAGAATTATATTAAACAGGCAACATATAGATCTGAAAAGTTGCAAGTGGTGATTTTAATTAGCTCTCATAAATAAAAGCATCTTCAACAGAATCATTTACCACCGGCTTGCAATGAGCACGCGGACAGGAAAAGATCATCACGTCTGGATAGTCACAATTAGTATTCGTGTTTTTTACATATAAAGATTGTATTTCTGCAATGCAGGGTGTCAGGCAATCCCTTATTCAAGTAATTTGTTTTCCCCGAGTTATCAAAAAGTACAAGTGTCTGAGATAAAAATGTCACAAGAATCCCCCTTAGGAAAGCAGACCTGGAGACAGGTGTTGTCAGAGTCAGGCCATGAGTCGGAGTCTGTCAGTTTCAAGTCATCAGCCCGATTCCCAGGAACTACAGTTGAAGGATCTGGGTTTGTCTGCAGTTGCTGAGGAAGCTAGTCTTGTCCAAAGACCGAGGAGCGTACTGTGAGCAGGGCAGTCGGTGCATCTGCTCCTGACAGTGATGCAGTTCACTACGCTCTCGGCTTGGCTCGATGCCAACACAAAACAACTTATTTACTTCACTCCCTCATCTTAGTAGTGCTCTAAACACAAGTCCCCCCGGGCCCTGCTGACTCAGGCATTCTGAAGCCCCCCCAGCACTTCCTCATCGGAGCTCTGATCAGCCAATTTGTGAAGGTGCCCTGGAACCTGTGTTCTTTGTTCTTGTTTTGGGACCACCCAGAGCGCACTCCTGGCTCTGCACTTAAGGATCACTCCTGATGGTGCGTGGGGGACCCTATGGGATGCAGGGGTCAAACCTGGGTCAGCTGTGTGCACGGCAGATAACCTCCCTGCTCTTTTATCTGGCCCCTGGAACCTGAATGCCTAACAATCCTTGATTGCGAGAAACCGATTCCTCCAATACACAGCAACGCATATAATTCATGGTGCGTGGCTTCAGAGAGAAGTTTTAAAACTGCCTAAAACACTTAAGCAATTAAAACACAAACAGGTACATTAAAGAACGGCATTAGCCATTAGGTGATTACATTTTTTTTAAAAGTTGGCATCATACACACGATGACTGACACTAAAAATTTAAAATCAGTTTGTTGGAATCCAAGGCACCCGTAGAATACTTGCTGGTGTGAGGAAAGTTAACAAATTCAATCATAGAAAGAGTATAGAAATGGCAGAATTCTGGCAGTGACTGATTTTTCCACAGAATGAACATTTTTTTCTCTCAAAATGAAGGGCAAGTCAATGATTTTGAGGAAAAGAAACAGAACTCGAAAGCCTAAGCTCAACCGCACCCTGTGCAAACCTCTTTTTTTTCTGATCGAGTGAAGTGGGAGAGCTCCGTGTGCATGCCTTCCCAACTGCGGCCTCCACATGCATCAGGCCCCTGAGTTAGCCTGCACGCGCCCATAGCACAGCTCTGCTGCCCTCCACCAGTACCACCATGACCTTCTCTACCGCCGGGAATCTGCAGCCTCTTACAGCAGGAGCCATTCCTAAGCATTCACACATTGCTTTAAAGGTGACCTCCCCCCCCCCCCACGCCCTCTGGCTCCCCTACCCCCTGCAAAGAATAAATTCTGTTGATGATGTTGTCAGCAAGGCAGAGGTGAGTGAGGCATTTTCTATGGGGACAAGCAAGACAGCGTGTGTCCGAAGATCCTGGGAGTGGGTAGAGTCTGCACGGGCTGCAGTGAGCTCAATCCGTAAAGGGCAACTGAGAGAACTCTTAGGAAGGCGCAGAAGAGCAGTTTCTGGGAAATAAAAAACATCATTCTGGACTCTAGGGCAATGGAAGATGACCATGTCAGCGGAAAGAGCATCTTGTAGCCAGCATAAAGAAATCCACGGCAACGGCGCAGACAAGCAGAGAGCTGCATTTACTACAGAATGTCACTCCGAGCCCGGCTTTCTGACACCCCTACACAAGGACGGTCGCTGGTCCTTCAGCTGGACGCCTCAAGGCCAAGATGACCAGCACACATTCCACAGCTTCCTGACTTCGGGCATTAAGAGAGATGCAAAGTACTGACCTTATTTATCAAATTCTGCCTTAAGAATTTTTAATGCTGCTTTGACTACTGCCTCTGATGCTGACAGGGCTGCAGTCACAGACTGAGGAGACAGGAAGTGAAGAAGGGCCTTGTGGAAGGTTGCAATGCCCTCTTGGAACACACACTCTGAGGAGAACTGGCGTGATGCTCAGGCGAGAGAAACAGCCTCGCAAGGATGCACTCGAAAGTGGTTTCCCAGGTCCTGACCGCACCCGCCGGAACCAAGACACCCGAGGCTGGGCGATCCACACAGGGCAAACAGCACAGTGCCCAGAGAAGCCTTTCTCAGAGGAACGCCGGAACTGTTTCTCAGGCGAGGAGCAGCTCGAAGCTTCCTCCCCACACTTCACTGATGACTGGAGTGGGGGAAGCGCACCCAGGAACCTGAAGACGTATTCTCCACAGCCTGCGGCTCCCGGGCAAAACCATCTCAGGTTTCAGGGGGTCTGACAGGACTGAAGGGCTGGTCGGCAAGAGCAGGAAACCCTGACCTTTGACAATCTGATGGGGGTTCTGGACTAGACATCATACTTCCAGGGGCCGGGACGGCGAGCGCGCTCCTGTTAAGTAGAAACTGCCCACCCCTGTGAGCCGGATGACGGCTGACAGCCAAGGGCCGCCCGCACTGTTTTCTGTATCAATATTATTTTCAATGGCTGAATTCTACTGGCCGGAAATTCACTTGCATTTAAATACATTTATGTACTATACACAATTTACATGTGGTTGTCTTTAAGGTTTATTCTTACTGCAAATCAGTGTTTCAACAGTTATTTTATACAAGATGTAATAATTTAGACTATGAAGCCATTTAGATACTTCAATTCCCTCACAAGACATTTTGTACATACATACATGGTAGACATATGAAAACTGTGGTCAAAAGAATTTTTTGGCAGCTGCTTCTTGCTGAGTCCTACAGAAAGAGAGAGAGAGGGAAAAAACAACTCTGAAAGTTGTCCTCATATTCCAGCAATGGGATCATCTGAAATGAACAGGATGTGCTCTGTGATGTATAAAATACTGTCTCTACACTTTCCCCAGCTCTGCATGGAGTCGGCTTTGTGCAAACCTAACTTTATAGGTACTCAAAAGTCCTACGTGGACAGCTCCCACCCCTCGGAGCACTGCTAGGCAAACCCATGCTGACAAAGGCTGGACCGAGTTTCAGGAAACACTTACCGATACATGATATAACCAATGAACAACATCGTCTGTACCACTACAAAAATGACAAAGTGCATCGTTGACAAACAGGATGGAAATGGTGGAAGTTCCGGGCATTTGGGCCTTTCATTTGCCGGCTGTAATGCAAAGGACTTTGTATCAGAGCCAAATACATATTCAATGACACTCAGAGACATATCCTATTACTCTTAGTCCAATACAGATTCAAGACACGACTGCAAACATAAATAAAGAAATAAATAAAAGCACAAAAAACCAATAGCAAAACCTTCACCGGACTCAGGAATGGCTGACGGTGCAAACACTGGTATATTCCCATTTCTCCCTCCACCCTCATCTCCTACCTCCTGGACTGTCGCCCATCAGTGGCCTTGGAGGACACAGATAGGGCCCCAAGGGCAGGCATGTCTGCACCCTTGCAGGACCAGACTAATCATTACGCGATCCCGGGCATCGATATTGAAAGGTGATCCTGGTATCTGCACCGACTCTGTCTTTTCTCCAGTAAAGCTTTTTACTGGGAGTAAAGCAAAGTACCTTTTAGCTCGGAGGAGGTACAATGAGTCCCTTCTCCTGCCAGAGTCAGAGGCCCTGGTGCTCCGCCCACTCCTCCGTGGGTGCGGGCGCTCACCTCGCGCCTGTGCTCGGCCTCCCAGCCATGTTCCTGGCCCAGCACTATGGTTTTATTTTTTTTTAACTTTTGGGCGACACCCAGCAACGTTCAGGGCTTACTCCAGGCTCTGCGCCCAGGGATCACTCCCGGTGGGCTCAGGGGATCATGGGGTGGCCATGGGGGAGGCAATCGCCCTCTTTATTAACAATTGCTCTGGCCCTGCAATGGTTTTTAAAATTAACTTGTGGTTTGGTTTATGGTTTGGGGGCCACACCCAGCGGTGCTCCGGGCTTCTTCCTGGCAGTGCTGGGGACCGAACTTGGGTCTGCCACATGCAGGCAAATGCCTGACCCGGTGTATTACTGTTCCAGCCCCAGCCAGATTTTTAAAAATAAAACTTACAGAGAAGAGCTTAGAATTCCCCAAGTCTGGGATAATGATAAGGCCACCAACTGGAATAGCAAGTCAGTAAAAAACAAACAAACAAACAAACAAACAAACTTCTTTTCCAGAGGTTTAGAAACCTTCCCGGTGGACATGTACACTTGGGTCCCGTGGCTGCGAACACGAGCCTAGGCTTGGGGCATCTGCTCCTGGCGCACAGGACCCTTCCGTCCCGGGCCAGCAGGGAGGGGGGCTCACCGCCGAGCGCTGCACCAGGTGGTCGATATCGCGTTTCACGACGTGGAGGTGCTCCTTTATGTCATTGAAGTGCTGCGTGCTCTCGTACACGGCCCCCGCGGACCCGGGGTGCTGGACGCCGCTCACCAGCCTGACGGTCTCGCTCATGGAATTCCTGCAACGGCACCGTTCTTTAGACAGAGCTGGGCACGCGCAGCCCGACGAGGCTCGGAGGGCGACACAGCACAAGGAGACAGACGGCAGAGTTGCAGAGCAATGGCAGGATGGGGACACACACACACTCACACTCACACACACACACACACACACAACACACTTGATCTCACAACAGACTAGAGAGAAATGCCTTGTCACGCTGAATATTATGAAGTACTGAGAAAGGTTTTTCCATGGTATTTCAGTTACAGAGTTCCACGAACAATCAAGACATTAAAGTATTCATGGATGATCCAAAATGCTTTCTGATTAATGCAGGTGGGATGTTTCTGGGGCACAGCTGGTGGTACTCAAGGTTTACACCTGGCTCTGTGCTCTGGAGTCGCCTCCTAAAGGGCTGCAGGAGGGGGAACAGAGTGGCCCCCTGGGATCAGCCTGGGTCTCCCGCACATGAAGCATGTGCTCAGCTCTCTGACTCTCTCCGGTCCAGGCATTTGTTTTTTAAACCAACTATTTTTGTAGTCTAGGAACACGGTTCCAATGGCATTAACAGCTTTAGTTTTAAGGTACAGTGGTATGACATCACCACCAAAGTGCCCAGGCCCCGCGACCTTTACAGAAATTGAATTCTCTGGGTTTGGGCAATCTGTTTACGCTGCTGTTGACAACCAGGCTGTATTTAACGGCACAGCATAGAAGAAAGCTATTCAGTGCAGATTCAGGACACGCTAGAATCTACCTAAAATACCAACAAGGCGACAGATGCCAGAGCCCGGAACTGCCCCAGCAACCTGCGCTCTGGAAGCGGTGCCCTGAGGCAAGCTCCAGGCCCCATGCAAATGCCTCCCTTGGGGGTTGGGGCCACACCCGGCTGTGCTCAGAGCTGACTCCCGGGCACGTGGACCGTGTGGCAAGGCAAGTGCCCTACACTGTATTGCTCTAATGCCCATAATCACTTTCCGAGTGGACAGGGAGCGGGTCACTCAACCGCCGGCTGACCTGGTAAACACAGGCGGGGCCCTGTTGTGAGGCAGGAACTTGCAGGGACACCGACCAAGAGGCCGCAGGGCTCCGTCCATGCAGAGACATGGCAGTGGGGGCGCTGCCCCAACATCCCGGCACCCACACTTGGGTGCGGAAGGACATGAGGCTCTGTGGGTGTGGGTCTGGGCTGTGAGGGGACAGGGCGAGTGGCGAGGTGAGAGTGGAAGCAGCGGTGCCCAGGCGGCAGGTCAGGCGCTGCCTGCTGGGGAGAGAGCAGAGGCCAGTGCCCACCCCGGAAGGCCAGGGCTGAGGCTGATGGGTTCACTCTGGGGCACAGGAGGAGCGATTGTGGGTCAGTGGGGTGACGGGGATCATGGCGGTGCAAACAGACACAGTGGGTGTCAACTAAAAAAAGGAAAAAAAAAAAGCTTTAAAAGAAAACCGGTGGGGGTATGGTGCCGCCAGCAGGTCAATCTGTACCTGTGAGGCGAGTGCATCAGCAGCCTCATGGCGCCTTCAGA
>JAOXYA010083017.1:0-11279 GCA_028565675.1 Sorex palustris
GTTCGATTCCCAGCATCCCATATGGTCCCCTGAGCACCACCAGGGGTAATTCCTGAGTGCAGAGCCAGAAGTAACCCTTGTGCATCGCCGGGTGTGAACAACCCCCCCCCAAAAAAAATATAAGAAGAAGACAACAAATCTGAAGTCTGAGGAGATCACCCACCAGTCTGGGGTCTTCGCCTCACTGGGTTCTCTGAGGAGAAAGATGGGAGCAAAGCAGGTGATAGTTGGGAGCCAGCATGGAGAGATTGTTCCATGACATATGCTGGTGCTAACAAAAGTGACCGAGTAAGAAAAAGTGTGCCATGAAAATGTGTGTCACTGGGGCTGGAGCAGGTAGGGCGTTTGCCTTGCACGTGGCTGACCCAGGTTCGATTTCCAGCATCCCACGTGGTCCTCTGAGCACTGCCAGGAGTAATTCCTGAATGCAGAGCCAGGATTAACCCAGGTATGACCCAAAAAGCAAAAAATAAAAAAAAATTTAAAAATGTGTGTCACTGGCAAGTGTGAGAGAGGGGGCCACCCCAGGCAAACCAGGAGCCAGTGTGGTAGATCCCCCCAGCACACTCCTGGGTGCCAATGATGAGTTGGGCCATCCCAGGCCAAATGGAAAAGGAACAGGCAACTGACTCCATTTTTTTCCCAATTTTTTGGGGGGAAGCTGCTGCTGTGAATAGAGCTACAATAAACATAAGAATGCAAATGTCTTCTCTGTGTTGTGTTTGGGGCCCTAAGGTATATTCCAAAAAGTGAAACTGCTGGACATATGGAAGGTTGATACCTAGCTTTTTGAGGAGTACCCATATTGTTTTCCATATAGGCTAGACCAGTTGGTATCCCACCAGCAGTGAATGAGGGTCCCCCACCCGAGCTGAAATGGGGCACTGATTGTTTTTGTTCTGTTTGATGTGTGCCAGTGTCTCTGGTGTGAAGTGTTATCTCCTTGTTTTAACTTGCATCTCCCTGACAACTAACGATGCAGAGCACTTTTTCATGTGCCTTTTGCCCATTTGTATTTCTTCTTTGAAGACTTATTCTATTCATTTCTACTGCTCTGAAGAAACTTCTCTGCAGTTTTTGATGGGGTTAGATTTTTTTTTCTTGTAAAGTTCCACCACGGCTTTATGTAACTTGGATATTAACCCATTCTCAGATGAGCAGTGGGCAAATAATTTCTCCCAGTGTGTGGGACTTTGGATTCTGTTCCTTCTTTCCTCAGAGGTACAGAAATTTCTTAATTTAATGTAGTCCCATTTGCTTATCTTTATTTCCACTTGCTTGGCCAATGGTGTAGAATCCTTCAAGATGCCTCTAGCTTCAATGCCATGGAGAGTTCTGCCTACATTTTTCCTCAATGTAACTTATGGATTCAGGTCTGACAAGGAGGTCTTTCATTCATTTTGATTTGACTTTTGTGCATGATGTTAGAAAAGGGTCTGCATGCATTTCCATGCATGTGGTCAGCCGTGCTGTTCAAGAGGCTGAGTTCTTCACTTTAGAGAACGCAGATCTACTTCCTCCAACAGTCCCTGTCCCCAGGAAGCAGTAATCCTCTGGGGAGCCACAACGTCCTGCCTCAACTGCCCTGAGCCCAGGTCCAGGCCCTGTGCTGGCTTCTGCCTGCGTGTATCATGCATGAATGAGAGCCAGCAGGCGTACACACTCCTATGCCCAAGACTGACCAGGGCACTGTCCCAGCAGGGGACAGCAGTGGGTGGGGCTTGGACATGCAATGGGGCACTAACCGTAGAGTTCAGCTCCCCAACATAGCCCAGGATATGGAACCTGGTGGTCAGAATGGTCCCGGACAGCCCAGAGCTCTCTCCAGCAAAGTGGCCCCCACCACCATAAACCCACCACAGCCAGCCTTCCCACGCCTGCCTTCCCACCTATCGCTTTTTAGACTGTTGAACTACATAAGTCCAAACACTGCATTGGTGGCATGCAAGAGACTTGTGTTGTTTTGTGTATATTTCTATAAATCCTTTTATTTTTATTTATTTTGATTGATTGATTTTGGGGCCACACCCGGAAATGCTCAGGGGTTATTCCCAGAGATGCTTGAGAGACCATATGGGATGCAGGGGATCAAACCCTGTTCGGCCGCATTCAAGGCAAGTGCCTTCCCCACTGTATGATCACTCTGGCTCTTAATTTTATTCTCAAAGCAAGGGCTGGGATGGGGGAGGAGGGAGGTGCTAACAGTGCTGTTGAGCAGGTAAGGAAAATGAGAGAGACCCTGTTGAGTTACGGGTCTCCCAACTGAGCCTTCAAGCAATAAACCTTGACTGGTACAGGTGCCCGAATCTGTCTCTGACTAGAACAGCAGCCCTTTCTCAGTGCCAGGGGAGCACTCAGTCATGCCCGGCTGCAGCCTGACCACTGAGCCACATGCCCAGTACCCAGAGGACCAACTCTTGAGGACAGGGTGAACGTTTTACATTTCTCAGTACCTGTAGTGCTACCAGGCATAAGAAAGACAGTTCCTGGAAGGGCCATGATTCTGAATTTTTACTTCAACCATTAGAAATGAATAGAATTTCAGAACAGGGGAAGGCAATTTCGGGACTTTCGTATCTCTTCCCTCTAGGAAGCCAGACCCAGCAAGGCAGCAAGTGGTCCTGTCAACGTAAGGAAGGAGGAGGGTGGCTGAGGTCCAGCCCCACCCAGAGCAGCAGAGATGGAGACATCCCCAGGCATGCCCCATTCCCGGAGACGTCTTGGTCCTAACACCCGAACCATGCGATCAGGGAGCACCAAACAGGGAGGGTGTCCTAGAGCACCTACAGCTAATGTAACCAAAGTTTTTTTTTTTTTTTTATCACAGGAAACCAGACAGATGAAGTCAAAAATAAAAAAGCTGAGGCTGGAGTGACACTACAACAGGTAGAGCATTTACCTTGCACACAGCCAACATGGGTTCAATCCTCAGCATCCCACATGGTCCCCTGAGCCCCACCAGAAGGAAGCCCTGAGCACTGCTGGGTGTGACCCCAAAACAAAACAAATAAAAAAAAATACGAATAAACAAAAGAACGGTAAAGAGGAAGCAGAGGCCAGAACAACGCAAGCATAAGCCAAGGACTATGGGCAGCCTGGAGAAACTGAGAAAGACGAAGAAGTGAATTCTTCCTCCAGGGAGGAGGACAGTATCTGGATTGAAATGGAGGGAGAGCCATTTGGATCTCACCTGGCTTGCTTAAAACCATTGCATTTGTGGCGAGTTGTTGGAGCAGCAACAGGAAGAGGATACAACCTGCATTTGATGAAAAAGTGAAAGATAAGAGCCCAGACAAGACCCACTGACCCCTCCAGGGGTGGGGGAGCAAGGCGCCGCCTCGGTCCAGGAAGATGCCATCTCTCGAACTTCTGGCCATCCGACTGCCACGTGGAAGGGGACCCTGGGGATGTTATGCAGAAGAACGTAGACAACTGCTACAAGTGCTAGAGGAACAGAGTTGGGCTCCCCAAAGGGGACATGTGGACTGTGCGGGGTTCGAAGGGGATGAAATGCCCCAGTGAAATGTCCCATCCCTGAAGCTGGCAGCTGAATGAATGGGGGCAGCATTTTCCAGGGATGCTGAGGTTCTTATGCAAGAAGGAAAGGGACAAAGCCACAATTCGAGAGGTTGCTCACTTGTTCTAGATCTGTGACGCACAGAGATCCGGGTTCTCGATGGCCCTGTGCTTCTAGGCCCTGACTGTGTCCCCTTTGGGAAGCCTAAGACCCTCCTGGGGGCCATCACAGGCCACCCCAGTGCCTCTACCAAGCACTCTGCGGTCTCCAGGGACTCGAGAGAAAGGAAGAAACTCGTCCCCCAGGAGCCCTGAATAAACCATCATTTCTAAACAATTATTTTATTACCAAGGCATCTTTCCCAGTCAGCCTCGCCCAGAGCACACCTCCCAGAGCAAGGAAAAGGCTGGAGGCACGTGGGGTGCAGAGGGGTGTGTGGGGGCACAGGTCCCAGAGTCACCTTGGTGGACTACCCCAAATCCACAGCTGCAGGCAGCCCGCGTGGGAAACGGGCCGAGTCTCCAGAGGGGACGTTGTTTATGGCACAGGCAGACTTCCTCCCCTGGGGGGCTGGTTGGGGGGGTGCACACAGCTGCTAGGACAGTCCTCTGCTTGCTCTGTACAGGGACAAAGGTCCAGGCTTGCTCCGCCAGCCAAAGGGACTAGGAAAGATCGCACTTGTTTAGTTTCCTCCTCACAGCCTGCTCCCCCCGCCCCACACCCCAACCTCCAGCCAGGCTGGTTCCAGACCCAGTGCCCCCCCACCCCACCCCAGTAGGAGGCTGAGGCCAGCTGCCCTCTGAGCCACTTGGAGAGCACTCACCTCCACCTTCACCCGAGAGACCAGATGACTGATTTGGAACAGGGAAGGGGAGGAGATGGGGAGGGGGGGAGATAATTCCATCACTTCACATTGCCCTGGTGGGGGGTGGGGGTGGTTCAGGGAGCTAAGAGGATGGCATCCCCAGCCTCTGCCAAGGGTTTGCAACCTGGCCCTGAATACGTTTTCCCTCTGGGCCAGCAGAAAGGCAGAGAGACTAAGAGCTACAGCGAATCAGCAGATCTGGAATCCACACTGGGCAGGAGCTGACACCCAAGCTTCACTGTCACACCCCTGGGCTCCCGTGGTCCCCTCCCCAGGCTCAGGCCCCTAGGCAGTCACAGTCCCGATCCTACTCTGAAGAGCAAGCTACAGAGGGGTGTGCACAGTGTCCACAAGAGCCTGGCCCAGTCACAAAGAGTCTCATAATTTTTTTTTCTTTTTTTGCTTTTTGGGCCACACCCGACAATGCTCAGAGGTTACTCCTGGCTCTGCACTCAGGAATTACTCCTGGCGGTGCTCAGGAGACCATATGGGACGCTGGGAATTGAACCCGGGTTGGCCGCGTGCAAGGCAAATGCCCTACCCGCTGTGCTATCACTCCAGCAGAGTCTCATAATTTTAAACACTCAGCCCAGCTGGTCAGGAAGGCGTGCGGGAGCAGCTTGGAGGGCTAGGCTAGCTTGCCTTTCCGGTGAGACTTCAAGCACCTGACTTCAGATGTTCTGCCTGATCACCTTTAGGTTACCCCAGTGAAGAACATAACGTGGCGATTTTTCAGAAATTAAAAACAAGCCCGAGCCTGCAGTCTGTGTGAGCTATCAGACAAAGGCAGGTGACTTCTCGATGACAAGGTCCATGAAGATTGTCTAGTCAAAGCTTTGCCTGAGGGTGGCAGGGATAAGAGGTACTCAGGAGATGAGGATTAGGGATCAGAAAATTCTCCATGCATCCACTTTACGGAAAACAACAATAACCACAAAAAACCTGTTAAAAGAGCCTTAAATAAATTGAGCAATTTATTCCTAGGCTCCATCAAGTGCTTAATCTCATCTGATGGGTCTCTATAGGAGACCAAAAACACCAGCTCTTGGGGCCGGGATAAGAACTGGGCCAAGAGGACTGGAGTGTCTGCCTCGCATGCAAAGGTCAGAGTTCAATCCTTGCCACTGTTCAGTCTCCCAGGCACCATCAGGTATACCCCTGGTGACCCCCAAGTCCTGCTGGGCCAGTATCGCCAGGAGTATCTGGAGTATCTGGGGGCCATAAGCAAGGCTTGGGAGGTATAAATAAATTACATAAATATCAAAATACCCATTCTTCTGCCTGAACTCCACCCATCATGCCCAACATTCCTGATGCTATAAGACAAAGAAACACTGAGTTGTAATAGGAGAGAGGCAGTCTAGCAGGTTGAGGGGGGGTGCTTGCCGAGCACGTGGCTGACCCGGTGTTTTCCGGCACTGCACATGATCCCCTGAATAACACCAGGTGTGATCCCTGAGCACAGAGTCAGGAGTACGCCCTGAGCACTGCCAGGTGTAGCCCCAAACTAACAAAATAGGAGAAAAAGGCTTAAGAGTCAGCTCAGGGCTCGGGGCGATGGCACAGCAGGTAAGGGGTCTGCCTGGCAAGCTGCTGACCCAGGCTCGATCCCCAGCATCCCCCGAGCACCACCAGGAGTGATTCCTGACTGCAGAGCCAGGAGGAAGCCCTGAGCATCACCAGGTGTGGCTCCCCGAAACATAGGAAAGGGTCAGCTCAGGACCCAGGCCCTGCTGCTGTAGCAGCTGAGAGGCTGGAGGGCACTGCAGCGCGGGAGGAGGTGCGGGCGAGGACAGGAGGGCTGTTCGCCTGCCCCAGGAGAGCGGGATGCAACCCATCCATCATCAGCTACCACCCCCCAGACTAGGCACCCTGGCCTTCACGGGACAAGGCCCTGCCACGGGAGTGCTGAGCTGGTGGCGAGGTCAGGCCCCAGCCTAGAAGCACTTCCTGGCCCAGGTCAGCCAGGGCCCTCTGCCTGTTTCTGCTCTGCTGCACTCACCAGGGTCGGGGGATGCGGTGAGGCCTGCGCCCCGCCCCTCTCCCGCCCCCCCCCCCCGCAGCCCCCAACCCCAGGAGCCCTCATCTGGGACAAGGACACGAAGAACAGGGGCACCGTCAGACTGAAAGACACCACAGACACAGAATTAGCCCCCCATGCCCCCCGGAACGGCACGGTGGAAGACGAGTGGGGACCAGGTCCCGAGTCTGCCTCATTTCCTGAACAAATCCACCCAGAGCCCTGCTGCTGGGTTAACTAGGGCACTGGGAAATAAGCCGGCTCCAGAAAGCGCCCCGCTCAGCTGCCCAGTGCGTGAGCGTGTGAGGGACGCCCTTCCCCCTCTCCTTCACTGCTCCGAGGCCCCAGGGCCCCAGGTGTCTCTGGCGGACCAGGTCAGATGGGCCCTCCTGCACCTGCAGCAGATTCCAGAGCCAGCGCCTCCCTGCTCCTCCCGCTGGGTACGGCGGACCAGCTCTGGACGTCGGAAGGGCAACGTCTGCATCATCTGTGTGGCACTGCGACTCTTCCTGTCACTCCACCACAGACAATTGGTGCCCAGCCCAACCGTGTCCCCTGCTCTGTTCATCTGCCCACCCCCACCCCCACCCACCTAGATGAGGGCGGTGACACAGGTGCTGAGAACCGCAGGCAGTGCAGAGAGGATGTTACAGCTCCCCGGCCTCGCTGCGATCTTCTCTCTTTCCTTTTGGATTTGTGGACCACACCCCAAAACCGACAGTGCAGGGGGAGAGTGCTTTCTGGCTGACCACCGAAACCATGAGGAGGGAGGTAGCATCCTTTTTTTTTTCCTTCCTTGAGGGGGGTTGGAGCACAGCGGTAAGGCGTTTGCCTTGCACACAGCTGGCCCAGCCGAGCCGGGTTCAGTTCGCCCCTCTCAGAGAGCCCGGCAAGCTACCAAGAGTACTGCACCCGCACGACAAAGCCTGGCAAGCCACCCGTGCCGTATTCCATATGCCAAACACAGTAACAAGTCTCACAATGGAGACATTACTGGGGCCTGCTCGTGCAAATCGATGAACAACGGAAGGACAGTGACAGTGACAGTGAGGAGGGCCCACAAGAGGCAAAATGCTTAGGAATCACTCCTGATGGTGCACAGGAAGCCCTATGGAATAGGGGGCCAGGGCAGGCATCCCACTTGCTGTACTCTCTCTCTCCAGCCCCGACCATTATTTCTTAATTTTTTTACTTTTTTTTTTTTAAATTGAATCACTGTGAGATAGCCCATTACAAAGCTGTTCGTGATTGGATTTCAGTCATAGTGTTCCAACACCCATCCCTCCACCAGTATCTCTAGTTTCCGCCCCCCTCCCCATACCCCCAGCCTGCCTCTGTCTCTGCCTCTGTCTCTGTGTCTGTCTGTCTGTCTCTCTATCCCTCTCCCCACCCCCCAACCTTTTGGGTATTGTGGTTTGCAATACAGATACGAAAGGTTATCATGTATATCCCTTTACCTATTTTCAACACTCAGTTCTTGTCCAGCGTGATCATTTACAACTATTATCATCATACTGGTCCCTTCTCTATCTTGCCTACCCTCTGTCCCCCACACACATGTGGTCGAGTCCAACCACTGACCAGTCCTTCTAGCCCCTGCTTTTCTTGTGTATTAGTTTCATACTATTTTTTTTATATCCCAAAAATGAAAGCAGTCATTCTATATCTGTCCCTCTCCTTCTGACTCATTTCACTCAGCATGATACTCTCCAAAAGGGCATCATTTTGAATGGTGCTCAGGGGACCATACAGTGCTGGGGATCAAACCCAGGGTTCCAGCAGATTGGAGGCAAAGCATGTATTCCAGTCCTCTGAGCTATCTTTCCAGACCCTCATTCTTGAACTTTTTAAACAAGACTGGAGGAGAGGCTGAGAGATGATACAGAGCTCAATCCAAAAAGGGTTTGGTCCCTGGCATCCCATAGGTTCCCTGGAGCCCACCAGGAGTGATCCCTGAGGGCAGAGCCAGGAGTCGGTCCTGAGCACTACTGGGTGTGGCCCAAAAACCAATAAATTAAAAACAAACCAACCAAGACAGGAGGCTGAGAAAATCCAAGCCACTTGTCCAAGGTCACATGGCGTGTCAAACAACAGGCTCCTCAGACCTGGCAGTCAGGTTAGTCTGAGTCGAAAGTCCTGCCCCGGGTCACTGCTCAGTACCCAGGCCCGCCTCTGTCCTCAGGGTCACTGTGGCTGGGACACGCCACACACAAATCCCAAACCCCAGAACTACCTCTCTCTGTCACCTGCCCAAGTTCGACAACCTGCAAGTTTGCTGTCAGCGGGTACACACGTGGGCTTTGCCCCTGTGGCACTGAGCACACACAAGACCTGGCATGACCTCTGCACAGCCTGACCACACATGCTTCCTCACTCCGTCCAGGGCTCCCAACTCGTGGACATGGGTGTGCCATTTTACAGGGCCCCAAACCCTTCCTGTCTGGCCCCCAAAGCTCACAAGCATCAACTGAGCGAAGGGAGCTAATGGTTGCTTGGCAGCAGGAAGGTGAGGAAGAAAAGTCCTAGGTTCAAATTCCAACTCTGCCATGAATATACCAAGGTAAGCAGTTAGCTCAGAGCCTCTGAACCCCAACAGCCAAGGAAGGCAAGTGGGGTGGGGTGGTGGGGGTCTAGGTCTATGGGACCAGCCCTCCCCAGGGCAAGCTGTGGGCAGAAAGCTGGTGACTGACTTGCCACGCCAGCAACCCTCTCCTCTCCTGCTCCATTGGGGGCTGCTTCTGGGAGGCTGCTCCAGGCAGGAGTCCAAAAGGCTCATCTCCAGCCCACACCTGGCTGTGCTCACGGCTTATCCCTGGCTGCGCTGGAGATCAAGCCAGAGTTGGCCAGATGCAAGGCAAGTGTCTTACCTGCTGTACCATCTCTCTAGCGCCTACATTTTTGTTACGTATGATAATGACAGAACAGAAGCCGTCACTTACGAACCAGAGAAACGGTGTCTAGATCACATCAATGAACCATTCAAAGCCAGGGGCACAGCCGGAAGATGAAGCACCCACTTGTGGCGATCCCTGATGCTACAAAGATCACTTCCTAATTAAATTAGTGCATAATCGTCTCTGCTTTAAAAGTGGGAGAAGGGGCTAGAGTGATAGCACAGCAGGTAAGGCGTTTGCCTTGCATGCGGCTGACCCAGGTTCAATTCCCAGCATCCCATATGGTCCCCCGAGCACTGCCGGGAGTAATTCCTGAATGCAGAGCCAGGAGTAACCACTGTGCATCTCCGGATGTAATCCAAAACAAACAAACAAACAAACATAGAAGTGGGGGAAATACCCCCAAAACTATGATTAGTTGCTCTCTTTTGAATTTATATTTTAAAAGACAGGCTCTGATCCTACAGAAGAGACACAAGAGGTCAGGGTGACTGGGAGGAAGGAGCAAGTCACTGGGCCCATCAGGAAATAGTTTCCCCGATATGCCCCTGCCCCCCAGGGCCCTTGGGTGGCCCTCTCAGTTTGCCCCCCAATATGCAGAGTCTGAGTCGAATTTTTTTGTAAAGAAAAAAAAACCTGAACAAACACAAGGATGTAGAGTTGACTCGATGGGTGCGCAGCTGAATAAATGAATTCTTCTTTCAAACAGGGCGAAAGCTGGACATGCTCCCACACAGCAAGTCCAGCCCAGCCCCAGCAGAGCCCGGTCCCCACGCACATGCACGGCCATCCGTCATGCATGCAGATGCCACCCACAGATGGAGCTGAGCAGGAGGGGACATAAGCGTGGCAGGGGGGGAGTGGAGAACAAATTTCCCCCACCCAGGAGAGGCTACCCCAGGCCAGAAACTGGCCCCCAGCTGCCCACCTATGCCTTTGACTGGATCACAAACACCCAGACACAGGCCTCCCTCACAGGCCAGCAACATCTGCGGGATTCCAAGATGTCCCCGTTCAATCTGAGTCACTGAGACGCCATAACCACGGGCTGCCTCTGACTGAGCCTGATCACTCAGCCTCGCCCCTGGCACTAGTCCGCCTGGTTCTTCTGCAGCCTGACCCTGCCCTGGGCCCTGCGATTCCAATTCTGAGACGCTCCCTCTTATTAAGCCACCCAATTAGCCCCACTGACCTCGACTCTTTGCAGCTCTCCTGAGCAGCCGGGCGTTAAATCACAGATCCGAGAGTGGAAATTGACTTTGTGTCGACGGCGGCCGTGGACTTGACACCGTCAGATGGAGAGCCGGGTGGAGCCCTCCTGGGTCAGGACAGCCGGCCAGAGCCGTGCTGCACTCGGGAGGCCTCGGGTCTGCACTGTCCAAGGACCCCATGGCACCCCCTTATCTCAGAGACACACGGAGCGCCAGGGGGGCCTATCTGCTGCACATGGGGTTGGCTGGGCAAGACCCCCTGGGCGAGACCCCCCAGGCGAGCCTGCTCTCATGGGTAACAACACATCAGCTGCTCTGAAAAGATGCTCAGGGCCCTGCTGTCCTCGCACACAGCCCTGGATCCCAGGTAGCTGGTGTCTCCTGGGAAGGATGGTGCTGCTGTTCAAGGCCTCCACCATAACTGTCATAAACCCTGACAAAAATATCACCTCGCCAATGCCACTCTACACGTCAGCTCAGAGGGGTTCCGGAACCAACTACGCTTTCTTTTCTTTCTTTCCTTTTTTTTTTTAATTGAATCACTGTGAGATAGACCCTTACGTGACTGTTTATGATTAGGCTTCAGTGTTCCAACACCCATCCCTCCACCAGTGTACATTTCCCAGCACCAGTGTCCTCAATTTTCCTGCCATCACACCCACCTCACTCTGCCTCTCCCTCTCTCCCTCCCTCCCCCCTTCTCTTCTCTTCTCTTCTCTTCTCTTCTCTTCTCTTCTCTTCTCTTCTCTTCTCTTCTCTTCTCTTCTCTTCT
>JAOXYA010083030.1:0-11279 GCA_028565675.1 Sorex palustris
GCCCCGAGCCCCGGGCATGGCAGCGCCCCGCGGCCCGGCCGGCACGTAGAGGTAAGGCGATCGGCCCCGGGCGGACGCGGGCGGCGGGGGTCCAGGGCGCCGAGAGCGACCCCCGCGCTGCTGCAGGCAGGGGGCCCGAGCAGGGGGTCCCCGAGGCCACGGGGTCGGGGTGCCGCTTCAGCACCCGGCTCCGCGCTCGCCTCGCCTCGCCCCTTCTTTCAACTTTCCTGTGCGCCCCTCCTCCAGCTCTGCGTTCTGCAGACGGGAGCGTTTGGGGGTTGTCGTGAGGGTACCCCCAGCTGGGGCCTGCATGGGAAGTGTCTTCCCCGTGCCCCCCTCTCCCTCATCCCCAACTCCCCCGCGGCCCTCTGATGCCAGGGGAGTCCAACCCGAACTTCCCACCCTCCTGAGCTCTCCCGGTCCCGGTGCGGACAGCTGTTCTCTGTCCAGAGCCCGCGAGCGCGCAAGCTTTGGGTGTTGTTTTGTTCAGCCGGGAGCCAGTCCTTAAGTTTTCGGGGTGGGGATGAGGTCACTTCTGTGCAGACCCAGGTGCTAGGGAGTAGGGGCGCCGGCACCTCCGTTTCCATCCCCCAACCCTGAGCCAGAACCCTGCTCCGGCTCTTTCAGATGAGGGCGGGGGCTTAGGGAAGCCAGGGCCCTCACCTTTGCCCCCCACCCCTAAAATTTTGATGGCAATTAGTTTTGATTAGAATTTAAATGGGTGGGAGTGACACCCACAGTATCAGGGGTCTGTGCTGGCGGTCACTGCCCTGTACTGCCTGGGTACCCTATGGGTTGATTGGGAGCAAGACCAGTGGCCTTGACCTGCCTCCTATCCCTCCAGCCCTGGTTTTGAGGGATGGTACATGAACTTGTGATGGGGGAAGTTTCCTTATCTACTCTCATCTTCCATGATGTCACACCCAAACTCTTCTGTGTTTTCTCAACCCGAGATAGTAGACGGGAGAGCTAAAAACCAAACCAAACACCAGCTCTGGGGACTGAAGAGCTGGGGTTCAAATCTCAGACCTCAGTGCTCACTGGCTGCATGCCCCTGTCCAGGTCTCTAGACCTCTCAGAGTGAAAGAGGCTCGCCCTCGGGGCAAGATAGTGAGGATTTGGCTAGGAGTGTTGACTCATTTTTGCTGCCTGAGAAAGCAGACCTCTTGTACCTCACTTTCCTCTCTTCTCAAAGTTGGTGGGGGACAAGTTCTCTTTTTTTCTGTTTTTCTTTTGGCTTTTTGGGTCACACCTGGCGATGCACCGGGGTTACTCCTGGCTCATGCACTCAGGAATTACTCCTGGCGGTGCTCGGGGGACCCTATGGGATGCCGGGGATTGAAATCGGGTCAGCTGCGCACAAGGCAAATGCCCTACCCGCTGTGCTATCGCCGTGGCCCAGGGAACCAACTTTTCTTGAGCAGCCCTGAGGTAAGTCCTCAGAGGCACTTGTCCCCGGGGTTCACTGGTGTGATTCACAGGATTTAAGACACCCCGTTTTTCCTCTTGTCTTTACCATGACCTGCTTGTAGGGCTAAGGCTGAGTAGTCCCTTGGGCCTTGCCTGGTGCCCCCAGATGTTAGGAGGTAAACGTTGAGGGTGTCAGGGAGGTACAGACACACTCACCAGCCAGCCCACAGGATAAAGAGCAGGTGACCTGCAGAACCCGGCTTAGGGGCACCTGCGAGGTCACCCAAACGGCCCCGTCCCCCATCCTGCGCCTGCTCCCTTCTCCTGCTCTGCCTGTCCCCTGGAGACCGTGCGTCCCTCTGTCTCTGTGGCCGAGATATCCTAGCCATTGCCAGTGAACGGGCCAGCTCCACTTTGATAACAGATTCTTCCTGTTTGGAGTCGAAATCCGTATCCCTGTTCCTTCTGCCCACTGATTCTAGGACATTCCCGCAGGCCTCACCCACCGGCTCAGTGACTTAGGGTGGCAATGTGGACATTCCCCGGGCCAGTCTTTCTGTCCCTTGCCTGGGGCATTGGACATTCTGAGCTGGTGTTGGCAATGCTCGAGGCACCATTTACTGAGTTTATGATGGCAGGGCCGGGTTTGTCCCTGTTATCTCCCTGCACCCTTAAAATAAGCGACAAGGGGCTGGAGCTACAGCACAGCAGGTAGGGCATTTGCCTTGCACGCGGCCGATCCGGGTTCAATTCCCAGCATCCCATAAGGTCCCCCGAGCACCACCAGGAGTAATTCCTGAGTGCAGAGCCAGGAGTGACCTTACCATCGCCGGGTGTGACCCGAAAATTAAAAAAAATAAGTTATGATTTTACAGAAGATCCAGGCTTAGACAGGTGAAGAGATCCACCGAGGTCCCAGGTTCTGCACCCTAACTAAGCTGTGCGTCTGTCACGTGTGTGCATGGTGTGTGTGTGTGTGTGTGTGTGTGTGTGTGTGTGTGGGTAAGACATAGCAAGGTGCAGGCTCTCTGTGCACTGTTTCCCTCACTGCATTATTCTTCTCTCCTCTGGGGTCCCCCTGTTCCTTCTCAGGAGGTTTGAAGACATGGGTGGTGACTCTTGGGCTGTGACATGGCCCAGAGCCAGTTGCCTCTTAAAACTTCAGCTCCTGGGACTGCAGAGAGCTAAGATGTGCAGGGGCTAAGACGCTCATTCTGTCTGCCTGCAGCCAACCCTGGCTCCATCCTGGCACCACACCTCTCCCCCTCAGCACCAGAAGGAATCTTATCTTGAACACAGACCTGGAATCGACCCTCGAGGACTGCTGGGCATGGTCCAACACCCCACAAAAGAACCCCCCAAAAATATCAGTTAAGGAAGGTGGGGTTCGATTTCTGACTTCTTCCAACCTGATATTCCATAGGCCATGTTGTTTCTCCTCCTCCTCCTCCTCCTCCTCCTTCTCCTCCTCTTCCTCCTCCTCCTCCTTGTCCTTTCTTTTTTTTTCTTTTTTGGGGTCACACCTGGCGATACATAGGGGTTATTCCTGGCTCATGCACCCAGGAATTTCTCCTGGCAGTGCTCGGAGGACCATATGGGATGCTGGGAATCGAACCGGGGTCGGCCGCCTGCAAGGCAAATGCCCTACCTGCTGTGCTATCACTCCAGCCCCTCTTGTTCTTTCTTTATCTGTTCATTCTCTCCCTGCCCTTTTCCTCTTCTCTATGATGATGTCAATGACGATGGTGGGGGTGGTGATGGTCTGGGGCCACATTCAAGGGCTGTTGGCTTGGGGCTCGGGGCTCAGTGCTGGGGGCAGGGTGTGTATTGGGGTGGCTTTCTCACGCACAGCCCCACCTGTCCTCATCTGGTTGAGCTCACTCCAGCCCAGGTTGCGCTTTTGTCTGCTGTTCCGAGGTGGGGGGCCCAGGCTAAGCTGCTCCACACAAAGGTTGGTGGCATCTGGGCCTACCGGGGCTCGTGTGGAACCGGTCAGAGGGCTTCTCAGAGTCTGCGGGGCCTAAGGAGCCTGGGTGGGGCGGGGCAGGGATGTCAGCTTCAGCGGTGAGGTTGCCTTGCATGTGACAAGCCCCCCCCCACCCCCTGCAAAGGAGCACTTTGCAGGAGGGAGGGAAGGATGAGGGTGGTGGTGTGATGGGAAGGAGCTGGGGTGCGGGGGTCTCTGAGGCCACCGGAGGGCTTTCTCTGCCCTGAGAACAGAAGGGAGTGGCTTGGTTTGATTTGTTGTATGTTTGGGGGCCACCCCTGGTTGTGCTCAGGGCTCACTCCTGGCTCTATACTCAGGGCTCTCTCCTGGCAGTGCTCAGGGAAGCATTTGGGGTGTCGGGGATTGAACCTGAGTCGCCCTTGTGCAAGGCAAACGCCCTCCCTGCTGTAGGATTGCCCGACCTCAGAAGGGTGTGTGACTGTTCATTCCCTCCTAAAACTTCACGCATCACTTCCTGGGTGGCCCCAACCTTCCTGAGTCTGACCCTCCCCAACTGGCATGGATGCTGGGGGGGGAGGGGCATGTTTTTGAGGGTCACGCCTGGCAGTGCTCAGGGCTTACCCCTGGTTCTGTGCTCAGGGGTCACTCCTGGTGGGACCATAATGGTGCCAGGGATCAATCATGGCTCATCCTTGTGCAAGGCGAGAGCTTTTCCTGCGGTGCCGTCTCTGCAGCTCCTGTGCTTGGCTGTGTGTGACCCCTCCCTGGAGCCAAGCAGCTGGCTCTGGGGATCCTGTTACCTGATGTCCAGGCCTTGGGAAGCCCCCTAAAGCCCGCCACTGCCCACTGCCCAGATTCTTGCCGCACCCAGCACAAGAGCAAATGCCCCCCGCTGGTGGGTCTCAGCCCCAGTCCCACGCCGGCCGGTGGTGCCCAGCACAGCTGCCCTGCTCTCGCGAGAGAGGCTCTGAGCTTCGGGGGCCCAGGCCTTGTCTCAGCCTGCTCTGTCCTCTGGCTGCAGGCCCAGGGGTGGCTGCTCTCTCCTGAGCCCCAGAGCGCACCATGCTCCCGTGACAGATGTCCTTTAGCGGTTCTGTGGGCCGCAGGAAGGTGGACTGGCTTGTGAGCGGACCACAGGGCCCCTCTCCAGGCTCAGTGCTACTTGTCTGTACCCCACATCCAACACAAACTAGCGGGGGGTCCCCTAAGCTCTGCCCCAGGCTGGCTGCAGCTGAGGGGCTGAAGGAGACACGTCCTGCATTTGCAGACAGACTTTCCTGGTCAAAGGCAGACTTTGCTTAGGATCTGCTGTAAGAACTCCATCCTGCTGGGAGGGTCGGATGTGGCCCTGAACTAAAGCATCCCGGGCACGTCTGGGGTGCAGATAAATCAGCCCCCGGGGCCCTGGCTTGGTGGAGCTGAAGATGGGGCCTCACCTGTCTCCTGCCCCTCTACTCAGAGCCTCTACCTTCAGCTCTCGTGGGATGTAGTCCGCACCTTCGGGGTCCTTTAGTTCCTTTTTTTTTGGCATTTTGGGTCACACCTGGCGATGCACAGGGGTTACTCCTGGCTCTGCACTCAGGAATTAACTCCTGGTGGTGCTCAGGGGACCATATGGGATGCTGGAAATCAAACCCGCATCGGCCGCCTGCAAGGCAAACGCTCTACCCGCTATGCTATTGCTCCAGCCCCAGCGGGGTCCTTTAGTTTCTTTCTTTCTTTTTTTTTCTTTTTGGATCACACCCGGAAATGCTCAGGGGTTACTCCTGGCTGTGCACTCAGAATTATTACTCCTGGCGGTGCTTGGGGGACCATATGGGATGCTGGGAATCGAACCCGGGTCTACTGTGTGCAAAGGCAAACGCCCTCCCCGCTGTGCTATCGCTCCATCCCTGGGGTCCTTTAATTTCTTTCTTTTTTTTTAATGTCAGAGTATTGCTATTTATTAAGCCATTGATTAGGCTGATTGAATTGGGCATGAACTCCATCTTACTTTTTTTTTCTTTTTTCATAAATTTTTTTATTGAATCACCGGGAGAGCTTTCAGGTTTAAGTCTTGGTCATGCAATGATGAAACACCTGTCCCTTCACCAGTGTCCATTTTCCACCACCAAAAACCCCAGTATACCCCCCATCCCATATCCTCCCCCTACCTATGGGCAGATGATTTCCACATTACTCTCTCTCTACTTTGATCACATTCAATATTTTGACACCAGACTTGGGCCACACCCTGCAAGGCTCGGGTTCTGCACTCAGGAATCACTCCTGGCGGGTTTGGGTGATCTTATATGGGGTGCCGGGGATGGAACCTGGGTCAGCTGCATGGAAGGCAAGCACCCTCCTGCTGTGCTATCACTCCGACCCCATAGATTTCACAGAAGAGTTTGTAGAGGACTTCTGAAAGGTCTGGCATTGAGTGGGCACCCCCCCCAACACACACACACACACACACACACACACACACACGGACTTGGCCTCAAAGACCCCACTGCCCCATTCATGACTGTTTCCTGGTTGCTCGGCTAGTCCTGGTGAGTTTCCAGTGTGCCCGAGTTCCCGGAGGGTCACTGCACCCAGAGAGTATCTCCTGGTCCTTTCCCCAGGCACCTTTTTCCCTCCGAAACTCGATCGGGTGCCTTCTCCCTAGTAATGTCACTGGCGTGAGCAGCTGCAGCTCCTGGCCAGGGGCAAGATGGGCTAGGGAGAAGGAGTGAGAAATGATCTTAGGACTGTGGCCACCAGCGGGTCAGGCAGGCGTGCGCCCTCCAGCAGTGGGGAGCGTCTCTCTCCCTGGGGGTCCTGCTAGGGGGGCTGTGGCCTTACAGAGACCCACCTCGGAGCTGGGGTCCGAGGACTGAGATGGTTTAGTTATTTATTCATCGATTGATTTAGTGTTTGGGGCCACACCCGGCAGTGCTCAGGGCTGACTCCTGGCTCTGCACTCAGGAATCACTCCTGGTGGTGCTCAGGGGTGGACCAGATGGATGCCGGGGATTGAACCTGGGTGAGCTGTGTGCCAGGCCAGCGCCCTCCCCCCATACTATGTGTCCAGTCCCATCTGCTTTCTCTTCCTCTTCAGCGTGAGTGTCTGGGCAGTGCCAGCGTTGTGACCCGGGGCTCTGGCCTGCCCTGCGCCGTCCCCCTGGCCCGGGTCCTCCCTCCTGCTTGGGTCCATTTTCCGTCTCTGGCCCTGGCCGAGAGGCCTAGAGTGGCTTCCTCTGGTGACCCTGGGGGTGCCCCATGCAGAGGGGGAAAGCGGGTGCAAGTGAGTACATGAATGCCTGTCCCTTCCCTGCCTCCCTGGCCGTGGTGTCCGGCTGTCCCCGGGGCCGGGCCAGGCTGAACAGAGCAGGACTGGCCGGAGCAGTGAGCTGAGCAGTGAGCCACGGTCCTTCCCGGCAGAGGGGAAACGGCCAGGGCCAGCTCCGGCTCCCTCCCTCGGGAGGAGGAGAGAATCCCCCAAGGCCCCCCCAAGGCCCCCTCCCCCAGAGGGCGGGTGAGGGATTTATTGTCCGCCAGGATGTGGGGTTAAAAATAGCCTCCTGATCCCGGAGCTTGTGTCCCAGCGGAGCCACGTGGGTCCCCGAAGCTCACGGAGGGATGGACAGGGCAGCATGAGGCTGATGGGCATGTGTGGCCGGACCCCCTGTGGGGTGACGAAATGAGTCTCTCTCCCCCCAGCGCCCCCCCCAACCTTCCCATGTTCTCTGCTCTTCCCAGGAGCCCCATCCATGCCTAAAGCCCAGGGGCCACCTCGGAGGCCAGAGATAGGCAAGAGTGCCCAGAAGTCCAGGGCCAGAGGCCAGACGCAGGGATCTGGAAGGGAGGGGAGTGATAGCAGGGAAAAATCCCCCCAGGATCCCGGAATTGCGGCCTTTGGGTGTGGGAAGACAGAGTGTGGCTGACCCTGGACAGTGGGGGCCATGGACAGTCCAGGGGCCAGCAGGGACCAACCCGTCTCATGGATAGCCTAGGCTGCAAGGATCCTTCTTTTTTTTTTAAATTTTTAAAAAATTTTAAATTTTAAATTTTTGTGAGATAGACCATTACAAAGCTGTTCATAATTGGGATTTTTTTGTTTGCTTGTTTGTTTGCTTTTTGGGTCACACCCGGCGAAGTTCAGGGGTTACTCCTGGCTCTGTACTCAGGAATTACTCCTGACAGTGCTCAGGGGACCATTTGGGTTGCTGGGGATCGAACCTGTGTTGGCCGCATGCAAGGCAAACGCCCTACCCGCTGTGCTATTGCTCCAGCCCCTCATAATTGGGTTTCAGTCATAATTTCCTTCTTGCTTTTTCTCTCCTTTTCCTTTTTTTTTTCTTTTTGGGTCACACCCAGAGATGCTCAGGGGTTACTCCTGGCGGTGCTTGGGGACTCAGGAATTACTCCTGGCAGTGCTTGGGGGACCATATGGGATGCTGAGGATCAAACCTGGGTCAGCCGCGTGCAAATGCCCTACCCACTGTACTGTGCTCCAGCCCCTCCTTTTCCTTTTGTGCATCATGGACCCTGCTTTTTTTACAGAGGCATTCAGGTGGTTTTTGTTCCTCCCTGAGCAGACAGCCTCTCCCCCACCCCCAATCCCCTCTCCCTGGAGGGGCCCAGGGAAGAGGCAGAAGGAGGCCCCGTGGAATCTGCTCTGCTGGTTCGGGTTGGGTTTGCTCTCTTGGGGGTTGAATGTCTTGAATGTCGCACCTCCTGGTGGTGTTGCTCTCCCCTGGGAAGGAGCCTTGGAGGGGCAGGGGGTCGGGACAGGGACTGGGGCTGAGGGGGGGGTGGGGACTTCTCTCTGCAGCCTGGCTCAGGGGCGCTTTTTGGGGTGGGGGGAGGGTTCACCTTCCTCCTTCACCGTCCTGCTCCCCCATCAGGTCCCAGGTTCTCCCCCCTTCCCGGCCCCCTGGTTCTCCCTCAGTAGCTCAGGGCGCCTTCCCCAGCTCACAGAGCCCAGGGAGGAAGCTGGTCACACCCCTTCTCTAGACGGGGCAGACGCATGCATGCCTGGATTGGCCCCAAATGTCCCGAGCAGTGCACGGCAGAGCTGGACTCGAACCCGGCACTGCAGCTCTGCCCCCTCTCCCCCCTCCCCCCCCCAGCAGCAGGGATTCCTCCCAGGCCGGCAGCCAGCGCCCTGCGCCTGCGGGTTCCCACTGCTGGCTCTTGGCGTCCAGAGTGGGGCTTAGTCACGGGGATGAGATCACCCTCACCTCTTTGGAGGGGAGGGGGGAGGTGCCGCGGCCGGGAACTTTCCCTGGGAGCTACTTGCTGATGCTGCGGTGTCTGTGGAGGAAAAACAAACCTGTTGGTTGGGACTTTGTACTTGGCCGGGGAGGCAGAGGCTGTGGCCAGCCCAGGGCACTGGCATTGGGGGGAGGTTGGGGAGGGGGAGGGGGGGGAGAGTGACCCCGGATTGAGAAAGAACTCAGTTGGGCCAGGCCGGGACCTGGTATGAGGGGCTGTCCAGGGGGCCCGGGGCCCCTCTGGGCTGTCAGGGGCAGTGGGGCCACTAGAAGGCCGTGACCCCTCTTTGCAGGTCTATTTGGCAGATGAGGAAACCGAGGCCCCAAGAAGACAAGTGACCTTCAGCAGAGACACCCACTGTAGGGGCAGGGGTGCCGGGGGTGGGGGGTGGGTGGGGAGGGGGCTTCTGGGCCCAGGACGGCTCCTTCCTGTGGCGCCCCCCCCCCTCCACCCCAGGGCAGAGGAAGTTGCTGGTATTGAGCCCGAGGAAAGAGGCAGGGGTGAAGGAGGACCTAGACAAGCCTCGTTCCCAGTCTCTGCCCCTCCAGCGGGAGAGCTGGAAGGGCTGTATCCAGGCTCCTTGCCACTGCACAGGGGGAGCCTCCGAAGGAAGCCTGGACGCGGCTGGCTGTGATACCTGGCCAGCTGGACCGGGTTCGTCTGGCCGGGTGATGCAGTACTGCGGCCACCGGGGCCATGCCTGGTGGGGCTGGGCCAGGGCGGGGACCATGCAGTGCCAGGGACGGACTTGAAGCCTGCCTGGTGCACGGCCGGTGTCTCCTGAGCTCTCGCCCCAGCCCGGCTCTTCTGTCCCCCTGAGCTGGGGTCTCTCTGAAGGTGGCTGTGACTGACTTGCCCCCCTAACCCCACCTTTCCAGGGGATGAAGTCGAGGCCGGGCGGGTGCTGGCTGGGGGCACCCTCTGGGGTGTTGATTCAGATTTGGACCAGAGATCTCTGCTGGGTTCTGGGCTCGGGGAGAAACTTCAGACGCCCCATGAGGGCCTGAGGCTGCAGAGAGTGGGGGTGTCTGCCAGGCAGGCCCACCTCGGGGGGCCTTGGCAGCTCTGAGCTTCCCCGACCCTCACCGTTGTGTCTGTGGATTGGGAATGACGGCCCCTGTCTGTCTGCCGGGGGTTTGCTTTTGTTTTAGCTTGGGGGTCACACCCAGAGGTGCTCAGGGCTCACTCCTGGGTTTGAGATCCGGGATCACTCCTGGGGGGCTCGAGGGGGTTGGGAGGGTCCGGGGGCAAACGAGAGGCTGCGTGTGGACCCCAGGTCTGCCCTCTCCACCGTGTATGCCTGTGGCCCCTGTGGGGGTTCTGTCCAAGGGCCTGGGGGGTCTGTCTGCCGGGCAGCCCTCTCCCTTTCTCCTGGGGTCTGTTTTGGGGTCACCGGACACCTTCTCCACCCACTTCCCTTCAGGATTCTCGGGCAGGGCGCATCTCACTCCAGGGCTGGCAGTTCTGGGCGTGGGAAGGTCGGAACGGAGCGGATGGTCAGTCACTCCTTTTTCTTATAAAGTGATGCAGTGATTCAGATCCCCCCCACTCCACCCCAACACACACACACACACTCACACACATACACATATACACACATACACACACACTCACACTCACATACACACATTCACACACACTCACACACATACACACATACACACACTCACCTACACTACAAGCACACTCACACACATACACACATACACACTCACATACAATACTCACATACACACATAAACACACATACACAACCATACACATGCATGCACACACAAATACACATACATACACACACATACACAACCACATACACACGCACACACATACACGCACATGTACACACACATACATGCATACACACACACACACAGGAAAAGTGATTTTGACTGTGGGTTTTTAGGACAACTGAGGGGAGGGAGAGGGAGGGGATGGTAGGGGAGATGGTCCTTCCAGGCCCTCAGGGGTTATCTCATGCCAGGCCTTCACATTCCAGGGAGCTTGTCTGTGAGGGTCAAGTCCCTGAAGTATTTGTCCAAGCAGACCTGCTGGGGGTGGGGGTGGGGTGTGAGTCAGCTCCTCCCTCTCCCAGAATCTACAGATCCACTCGCAGGGACACTGTGTCCCCAGCCTTTGGAGAGGTCAGATTTCTAGGTAGGAAGGGCAAGAAGTCAGGGGGGGCTTCCTGGAGGAAGTGGTGCTGGAGCGAGCCCCAGAAGGCCAACTACCTCTTTCTGCCAACAAGACGCCAAAAAAAAAATCACTTCTCCCAGCTCCTGAGTCTTCAAGACAGCTCGTTCCCCCAGGTCAGCTGAGGGGAGAAGGACTCTGGGGACACGGGAGGTGGCCTCCTGCCTCAGTTTCCCCATTTGGCATGGACTGTTCCTTATGGGACCCTTTTTTCCCCCCGGGTCGCGCTTTGGGGCAGGAAGCAGAGGGGTGTGGAGCAAGAATGGACTGGAGCTTGTGGCTCCCGTGGCGGCCCCCGGGCATGTCACGTCAGGGACTCCGCTTTCTCCTGCTGGGGCCGGGATAAGAACCCGGTAATAGTGGCAGTGACGTCACCCGGCAGTTAGGAGGCAAGCGTGAGGTCATGGAGGCGAGCACTCAGCTTATCGCCTGCCCTGCCCGAGCGGGCACCGCTCCGGTTAAGTGCCCGTCATTAGCGAGGGCGGCCACC
>JAOXYA010083091.1:0-11276 GCA_028565675.1 Sorex palustris
TAATGTTGTATATTCTATCTAAGTTTTTATAATTTATGATAAGGAAGAGTACTTAGTCTTGGAATTTCTTTATAAGTGATAATTATCTTTTAAGGATTGACCCAACTCTGATCATTCTAAAGTCACACCAACAGAATAGATTCCTCTCACTCTGCTATCTTGCTTCTATGCAGAAGTTAGTTCAAGTGAACTGAATGTAAAATTTCCATTGATTCATACATTACCAGAGATGGCCTCAGGCAATTTTAATTTGTGTCACTTGATACATGAAGAATAAAATAAATGTGGGGTTGTTTTATGATCAGAACAAATGACCCTACTGAAAACATTCACTGTCTCTAGTTATCCAGTTCCTCAAAAAAGTGGTCTGAATTTTTACTGAATATTAGAACCCATCAAGCCCCTCCAAAACCTTATATTTTGAGAGAAGATCGCTTGGTTATATACTCCCTCATCTGTGCTCATCATAAAAGGAGTGGAAACTCAGAGACCCATAGCAACTCAGCATGTGGGGTGAATAGCTAACCATTAGTGTCACAGGGTAACACCTCATTAACATTAAAAAGAGAGAGAAGTTTAGGGGATTGCTAAACAACAAAATAAGTTAAATCAACAATGTGGTGTTTAAACATATACAGCAATGCAAAGAATCCAAAACAGCTGAAAACAATTTGAGGCCTAGGATCAGTCTAGGAAAATTTCGAATTTCCATTAATAGAGCAGTATCTGCTCAGCCCCTGCCCTAGCCAGCGAGGTGGTGTTTGAGATGATTTTGGAATCTGATTCCAGCTAAACTTGGTGAAAGTGATCTCTTGTCACTGTCTCAAGTTCTTTATTCTGAAGACAGATACATTTCAATTCATAAACTGACCACTTGTGATAGCAGCAGAACCAAAAGCAAGCTTCTTAACTTATTTGCTTTTGCCTCAGTTTATTCACCTGTAAAATGGGGGTAATAATAAAGCAACCTCCTTTGGGTCTTATAACGATTAAATTGGAAGTAATATGGCAAAACAAGTTACTCACCAGGCATTAATTTTAATTGTTTTCATTATTCACTGTTACTGTCACTGTCCTCCCATTGTTCATCGATTTGCTCGAGCAGGCCCAGTAACATTGTGAGACTTGTTACTGTGTTTGGCATATTGAATACCTCACGGGTTGCTTGCCAGGCTTTGCCATGCAGGCGAGATACTCTCGGTAGCTAGTCAGGCTATCTGAGAGGGGCGAAGGACACAATATACTACTTCCAAAATTTTTTTTGTGTGAAAACATAATTATATTATGTACTATGAAGAGAACAAGGGCCCAACCTCCAAGCTGATGTGTTAATATTAATATTTCTGCATGCTGAGAAGTTTAAGCATTTTTCTTTTTCTAGAAAATTACTCACAATGAATTTTACAAATTTATATTGTTCATAATCCAAATTTTTATATTATGTGTGACCAGTGAAAATTATGATTAATTAAGTATTTTTTCCATCAAAATGTTCTCTCCAACAAAAAGTCCAATAGAAGGCAACAGAACTCAACCTTCAGGGCTTCAGACAAGCTTGGAGAAGTTACTTCAGAGAGATAAACACCATTGTGTTTCACATAGTTATCTGAAGTTGGAGGCAAAAGATAACTTCTGTTGATTTTTAAATGAATTCACAAAGATAAAAAAAAAAAACTCTCCAAAAGACAGTACCTTCCACACAGCTTCAGTGAACATTTAAATTCACTTTTACTCTATTACCAAATACTCCCCCTGATTCTTCTTGTAAAGTGAAACTATTCAACTCATAATCAGATGATCCAACTTGATTCTATTACCACTGGCATCACTGAAAGCAAGGAATATGGAAATAGGTCTGGAGAAATCATTCAGTGGGCTGAGCACAACGACCTTTAAGGTCCCACCTGTAAGCCAGACTAGCTCTCCACAAAGTATTGCCTGTTCTGGTCCCCCAAACAGAAAGAAACACAAAATTTAACATAAAATTGAATGAATATGAAGTCAAAATCGTGAAAGTCGAACTTAAAAGAACAAATGATAAAGAGATGACTTTGATGCTTTAACTACAATGGCATGGAAAGAAAAATAAAACAAATAAGACTATATCAAAAGATTAGGTTCTGTTCAGAAAAAAAGGACCATAATAAAAAATAAAAAGACATTCTACTGTAAAGAAGGGAGGATAATTATGGTTCACAGTCTAATTAGGAATTAATATGTAAAAAATACATAAAGAATTCAACTTAACAACTACAAAAATGGCCCAGAGAGGATCTGGCTATTTACTTTTGTTAAAAAAAAAATAGTCGTACAGCTGGCCAAAAGAGACATTTGAAAAATGCTCATCAACACTTGTCACTGTGGAAATTGCAAATTAAAACTCCAGGAAGCTAGCTTCTTTATACAAGCCAAGCAAGGTATGAGAATAGCTTATATCAAAAGATAAGGAAGCTAGTGTTGGTGAAGATGTGGAGGAAAAAGAAAACCTTGTACACCAAGGCTGGAAGTTTAAATGAGAATAGGCATTATGGAAAACAGCGAGGGGCTGGAGCAATAGTACAGGGGTAGGGCGTTTACCTTGCACGTGGCCAACCCAAGTTCAATCTCTGGCATCCCATATGGTCCCCCAAGCACTGCCAGGAGTAATCCCTGAGTGCAGAGCCAGGAGCATTCCTGAGCATCGCTGGGTGTGACCCAAAAAAGAAAAAGAAAAAAAGCCTCAGCAAGGAAATTTCTCAACAAAGAACAGAAATACCATATGACATAGTTATTTTGTAGAAGTTATCCCTGAAGTTATTACTAGAATAGGTCATGAATATGACACCAGAATTTCAACCCGTCTCTAGGTCTGATTTCATCTCTCCCTTGGGCTGCAGTTCATTGGATGTAGTGAAAAAAATCTTGATTTCCATGGTAATAAATCATCACTAACCTTTGTCTTGGACTCATTGATTGAGTCCATCTCTACACTCATGTCAGCCTGGCCAGAACCCTGCCTGTGTCCTCAGAGATTTTCACTGCACTCTTCAAGTTTTGCCAATGACCTCACCCTAATTTCAGCGTTGTCTAGTTAGTACAACGAAACTTGATGCTTCTTTTATTTTCTCTCAGGTGTACAGATTCCTTGATCCTCTTGGCATGTTTCTCAGTTTGCTTGTCAGGACCCTCATTGGGAGAGTGCTCAGGAAGAAGATATGAGAATGTGTGTTTCTTTTCAACATTTTCTAATTTGTTTTTGTCAGTATGGCTGCAATTACAGCAAATCATGAGTGAGCATCAGAGCTAATCTCAGAATTGAACTCTTCTCATTTCCAGTTGCGAATTTCTCATCTCCATCCTACTCTCTCAGAACTGAAATTCAGTTTCCTTTCCCTAGAATGTCTGATCCACACCGTCTACGTTCTTGAGGTTCTTGATGGATGACCACTGCCCAGAAGAGGAAGTGAACTAATTCAAGAAGCACAGAGACCCACATCAGCTCAGGGTTTGGGGTACTCGGGATGACATACCTGTGCACCTTAAGTTTACACCATTGTCGTTTCAGCATTCGAGCCAGTGATCACACTCACATTTGGAACAATATTATGAGCAACAGTTTATAATTGCCGTATTCAGAGCCAGTTTTTTTTTATTTCTCTCATTGATCTCATGATCCCATTTTTCTTATTTCTCTAGGACTTTTGACCAGGGGATTTAAAAGTAACTGCAGAGTTACTTTTTTTAAGCCAGGGAAAACTGGATCCTGAACTAGGTTTGCTCATCTGATGAGCTACTTTTAGTCTCAGAATGAGTTTTAAGAGCTGTGTTTTCCAGCGCAGGGAGTTGCAAACGGTCAGTTTGACTGAAACAGAAATAGAGGAGCCGCATTTGGATCGACATGTGGGATCCAGGAAAGATATTTCCTTTCTATGAGGTTTAGCTAAAGCACTACTACCTTTGAAAACTCCTTCATAAATATAAAAAATTTTAAAATATATATTTTATGGTGGTATTGATGTAGTGACAAATGAGATCCAGCTAGGGTTCATTATTACATCCTTATTTTAATGGTATTTATTTCTTCTGAGTCTAAAAGAAATTGAAAATAAACTTTTTGGGGACCCTCTGAGTAGTCAGGTCACAAGCCCTGTGTTTCCACTATCTGACGGAAAGTTGTCTCTGATGAGAATCAGATGAAGGAGGCAACTCTGGCACTGTTGAACTTTCTCCTCATGATGTTTCAAACTCCCCAAACACTTATTTCCTCTTCTCTAAAATGAGAACCATCATCCATCGTGGGCCCAGGGGCTCTGTAAGGAAGGAAGGAGATCGTGCTTCTGAATTGTCAGTCTCTCTCCACCCCACCACTTCCCTCTGCCACCTTTCTTGACAGAATGTTCCACAGCATTTCACCCTTCTGATGTCATAAGGCACCCACACTCCCAACAGAGCCATATTCAGGATCCAGTTTTCCCAGGTGTCAGATCATTTTCCTCTTTTTTTTTTATTTATGAATCATCATGAGAACAGTTACAAAGCTTTGAGGTTTAAATCTCGGTCATACAAAGATCAAACACCCATGCCTTCACCAGTGCACATTTTCCACCACCAAGAACCCCAGTATACCCCCATCCCGCCCCTTCCTCCTGTTTATGTGGCAGATGATTTTCACTTTACTCTCTCTCTACTTTGATTATATTTAATATTTCGACAAAAGGCCCACCATTGTTATTTGAAATTTTCCCCCAACAATCAGACCTGCCAAAAAGGTATCATTAGATAACTCGTTTTCTATTGCTGATTATGAAGAGCATATGATGTCACATCACTGCTGTCACAGCCACATGATTTTATATTTCTAATATTTTACTAACTAAGTCTAAAAGGTTTTCTGCCAGAAGCCGCTGGGTTCCAAGATTGGTTTGTGTGCCTCTGGGATCATGGCCATTCAAGGAGCATGGCAGCCAGGTTTATGGGCAGCCAGGTCATTTTCCTCTTATTGAGCCACATGCTCTCTGTTCTTATTAGTAGGTTCAGTGCACTGTGAAAAATTCCCACTGAGGACTTTTACCCACCCCAAATGCCTCAGAATCTCTCCACGGACACAGGAACTTCAGCTGGCCTCCAGCCTAGAATATTCACCTGCAGCACCTTTCCTGTTTGTTTTTAATTTGCCAATTCTAGCGCCACTCCTTTGGTGGGAGACAGATGTGTAATAGTCATCTAATCAGTGATGAAAACAACCAAATTCGATGAATATTATAGTATCACAGAGACTGCCTTGCTCAGCTATGCACTTAAAAAAAAGACTGGCAAAGATTTTGCTACATAGATTATATGATATGTTAATATATAATAGGCTCTTTCTACTGGAGGGGAAAACTAATGAAACAACTAGCTAAGATTCTGTCTAGCAGGGCCACACACACACACACACACACACACACACACACACACACCATTCTTCATATCCATCACAATGACCTTGGCAACCTGGCTACATACACTACAGTGACTCACACTCCCCAGGGGAGGGCGACACTGACTCCCACCTGTAACCTCACGTGTATTTTTGGTTCTGGTACTGACAAAAACACATGACTGATGCACCCTCCAATTCTCTCCTTCTCTTCTTCAGTGCATGTGGCCTTTAGGCCCAGTCCTTAGGAATGGGGCATCCCATTATGGGCCTTCTTTCTGGGTGGCTGAAGGGGAAGAGAAGGAGTTCTTACCTCTAGCATGGTATGCACTCAGTAATGCTTAATACTGGGTAGGGAAGAAGTTGGATTTTACCATCAGGGATAAGTAAAAAATGCTCCTTTATGAAGTGGTGCTGTGGAACATGAAGGAAATCCAGGAACGTGCATCATAAGGACCAGGATGAGAGACAAAAGAGAAAGTCAGCGTACTCCTTGTTGTCTAGAATCATTTCATTAAGACAGCAGTCGTAGGTCATGAAACTCACCCTTTTGAAGTTTTAAATCTCATTGTTTTTCATACACTTTGAGAGTGGTGGTGTCACCATCATTCTCTAATTTAGAACATTTTTATCACTCCTCAAAAGGAGTCTCTCTTACCCAGTCACGTTTACTCCCTGGGACCGGAGCAATAGAACAGTGGGTAGGGCATTTGCCTTGCAAGTGGCTGACCCAGATTTGATCCCCAGAATCCCATATGGTCCCCTGAGCACCTTCAGGTGTAATTCCTGAGTGCAGAGCCAGAAGTAACCCTTGAGCATCACCAATGTGACCCCAACACCAAACCAAAACAAACAAAAAAAACACCCAACATAATTCTTCCGTATTTTGCCCTGAACTCAGCCCCAGCAGTCAGTGTCTACTTTGTGTGTCTACTTTGTGTACAACTGACATACTTCTTTGCTTCTTTGCTTCTTCAGCATAAACAAGGACTCATATAATATGTGTTGCCTCTCTGTCCATCTGCTATCAGTTAGCACAAAGTTTTTGTAGTTAATTCATGTTGTTATTTCATAGGTATCACCATTTCACCCCTTTTGTGATGAAGTAATATTCCACTTTAATAGGTCCATTAGCTGGTAGATATTTGAGTTTTCGCACTCTTTGGCTAGTCATGAAAAATACTGCTAGTAGGAACCCTTATGCACATGTTTTATGTTGCCTGTGTTTTTATTTCTCTTGACCACATACCTAGGAGTGGAATTTCTAAGGCATATGAGAGCTCTATGTTTATCATCATGAGGGAATGCCACTCTTCTCCAAAGTGAATGCAACATCTTATATTCCTATCAGTAAAGAAAGAAGGTTCCAGTTTCTCCACATCCTTATTGACACTTATTTTTGTCTCCTTAATTACATAATTTCTAAAGAATATGAAATAGTATCTCATTGCATTTTGGAAAACATTTTTTTAGTGACTAATGACTTTGAGCACCTTTTCATGTGACTATTGGCCATTCAAATATCTTCTTTAGAGAAATGTCTATTTAGATTCTTTTCATGTTTTTAAAAATATTATCTCATAAAAGTTCCAAATTACTCTGGATACAAGTGCCTTAAAAGACATATGATTTGCAAATATTTCTCCCATTATGTGGATTTTATGTTCTTTTTATAAATTGTTTCTTTTGATGAAGAAAGTTTTCAATTTTAGTAAAGCCTAATTTATCTATCGTCTGTCACTAGAAGATTTATTCCTATGTTTTCTTGTAAGAGCTTTAGCTTTTATACTAAAGTTTATGATCCATATGGAGTTAATCTTTATGAATGTAAGGAAAGAATCTAGCTAATTCCTTTTATATGTTGATATTCAATATCTAGTTGTTCCAGTACCATTTCTTTAAAATATCATTTTTCTCCATTTTATGTCTTAAAACTCTGTTCAAAAGTCAATTAATTATACATGTAAGGGATTGTTTCTGGACTCTCAGCTCTTTTTTTCACCAATATTCAAGTCACTCCAAATGCTAGTACCACACTGTCCAACTTGTTATAGTTTTGTGGTAAGCTTTGAAATTTGGAAATGTGAGTATCTAACTTTGTTCTTATTTTCAGATTTTTTCTGTTATTCTGGCTGTTCTGGGTCTGTTGCATTTTTCAAATGAGCTCTCTGAGAAAAGAAACAAATGAAAAAGCCTGGGGTTTTCGTAGGGATTGCACTGAAACTATAAGTCAACTTGGGGGTATTTTCATCTTAACAAATATTAAGAATTCTAATGCATAAATATGTATATTTCCCATGATGGATTTAGATGGGTCTTTAATATTTTTAGTGGTTTTTTAGATGTTATGTGTATAAGCCTTACATTTCATTTATTAAATTTATTCCTAAGCATTTCAGTTTTTTGATATCATAATAACTGGGATTGTTTTTATAAACCTTATTTTCAGATATTTCACTGCTGGTGGTTTGAACCAGTAAACTTTGTATAATGAAACCTTTATGAAGTCATCTATTAGTCTAACAGTTTATTTTGCAAATTAATTAGGATGTCTGTACATAAGAGCATGTCATCTGTGAATATAGTTTAATATCTTTCTTTCCGACTTAAGTTGTCCTTTTTTCTCTTGCTTGTATAATCATCCTGGCTTGATCCTCCAGTACATCTTGAATAGAAATGATAAAAGCAGACATCCTTGTTCCGGTCCTGATTTTAAGTAGAAACATACTTATTTTACCATATAGTATAGTGTTATCTATGAGTTGCTTGGAGATATTCTTTAGCACATTAGGGGAAATCCTTTCTATTCTTAATTTGTTGTGTGTTTCTATTTAAGAGTAGGTTTGGGATTTTTGTAAAATTGTACTTCTTTGGCTATTGAGATAACCAGGCTTTTAAAATTTAGTCTAATAATATGTTTTCTCACTCTTTTTTTTGTGCTAAACCAGCCTATACTCCTTGAATAAACCTTACTTGCTTTTATCCTTCTGATTTATTGTTGGACTTAGCTTGTTAGTATTATGTCTAAATGTAAGAGATATCTTTGTGATCTGTAGTTTACTTAAAACACCTTTTGTCATATTTGGTATCAGGGTGATACTGGCTTCATAAAATGGATTGAGAAGTATTCTCTCCTTTTCTGTTTTTTTGAAAGCATTTATAAGAGATCAGTATTAATTCTGCCTTAAACTTTTGAGAGAATTCAACAGTAACGTTATCAGATTCTGGGTGTTTCCTTTGTGAGAAGTTTTTTTTTTTAAATTTACTAATTTTATCTTTTTATTTGCTACTGTCCATTCAGATTTTCTCTATTCTTTGTCCATTTTAGTACTTTGTTTCTGGTGCATGCAATTTTAAGAAATGACTCACCGAGCACATGTTTTCCATACATGAGCCCTGGGTGAGATCCAGGTACCACATTGTCCCCAAGAATAGCCTGAAGTGACTCCTCAGTCACAGAGCAGAGTGTGACCCAAAACTAATGATAATAACTTCGAGTTTTTAATCCATTTTCTAATCTCCTCATCCTATTTACTAGTTGAGACAATTTCTTTGACAATGACCATAGGAAAAATGAAGAATGGAAAATAATTATCAGCTTACATATTTCAAATTCTTTAGATTTTACTACAACCTCGCTTCTTTTTTGTTTTTGTTTTTGCATATGCCCTACCTTTCTAACTACTGCTCCTTCCGTTTTATTCTCCTCAACGACAGAAAAACACACTCACGTGAGAAAGGACTGGAAATGATCTAGTAAGATTTGGGTCCATTTTGCTGGCCACGTGGGTGGAAAGTAGAGGAATCAAATTGCACTCATGGGCCTGTCCCCTGAGTTCTCTCCAGGTTCTGCCTGTGAGTAACTGTCAGCAAAGGTGTGGTGATTCATAACTTCAGCAGAAGCAAGAACGTGATGTCTCTATTTCCTTCCTCCTCAGAACTATTCACAGGATGAAAAATGCTGTCTCTTCTCTGAAAGTTAATTACAAATTTCTTTCCTTTCTTTCTGAATCAAGTCACACACTCATTGTTAGAGAATCACTTTCACACTGAACTAGGTTGTTTTTTCTGTTGTTATTTTTAAAGGAAGACTCTTGTATTCATTCCAGAGTTACTGGGTAAAGAAAAGAGACAATACCCAACTTTATCCTATGACAGAGATGTCCATTTTCTTGTTAATAGATGAACTATTTTCCATTAATATACTTTAAAAAAAAAGTGTACTACCAACATCACCAACTAAAATTCCCCCAGTTACTTGTGTTCAAACTGCCATGACAGAAACTGTTTTTCACCAAGTTTTCATTTTTCTAGTACCTCCTCATCTAGGAAATTCGGTTTTCTGATGTTTATAGGCAATTCCTCTTCCTGAAAAGTGTTTTGAGGGATTTCATAGTCTTTTCTGCACACCACCTCCTCCATATCTGCCTCATCTACCCCTGTATTATAATCAGGAAGTCTTATGGAATAAGGAATTGGCATATTTTTATGTGGTCTGGGATATTTGACTGTGCAGAAAATATCTGATAGTCGCCCACTAGTGGTTTTCAGTACATGTGATCTCATTCTAATGTTCCTTACCACAGCACACATTTTGGGTCACTGAAGAAGACACAAAATTTCTCCATGACCTAAACTCTGCTTTGCAAACTCGGGCTAACTATTTATACCTGTTTTCTTCATCACTTGATCACTTGATCACTTGATATCCCGTTACTCATTGATTTGCTCGAGCGGGTGCCAGTAACGTTTCCATTCGTCCCTGTTGCATGCTAGCATAGCCCAATGGCATCTGCTCATTCTAGGAACATATAGGGTCTCAAACCGATCGTTCAGGGTCTTGACGAAGAAGTCTGACCATCTCACAGGTGTGTGGCCACACGATCTTTTGACGTCCCATGGAATCCAGTTGGTAATGGCTCTAGTCCAGCGGTCGTCTCTAAATCTCATTACATGTCCAGCCCATCTGATTTTCCAAGCCTTGGAAATGAAACAGCATCCCTGATTCTTGAGCGTTGACGGAGGTCGGAACTCCGGATTCTTTCTCTCATTTGTGTGAAGCGTGATACTCCAAGCATAGCTCTTTCAATTCCTCTTTGAGAGACCCGAATCTAAAGTAAATTATATTTAATTTATTTAGATTAAATCATATTTAATTTAAAAATAAAGACCCGAATGTAAAGTTTTCTTCGTATCTCCTTAAAGATCATTCTTGTTTTCCTTTACAAAATTGATAATTTACAAGTGACGTGTGAATTTCTGAATAGACATCTGCAACTGATTGTCTTTTTGGCACTCCTATAATAAATCTTGCCTCACTTATTTGTTTCTTTGGGAATAATTTCAGACCAATAGAAAGTTCACAGATTATCACAAAGAGTCGCCTTTTTAAAACTATCAACTCTCGGCCAGATGTCAACTTTCTACCAGATTTGCATTACATATTTTAAAGTTTTTCATATGTTATGTTAAGCTTTCTATGTTAAACTTTTCTGTGTTTAAGTTTTTTCATAAAGCAATGATCTCTGGGGGGGGGGATTCTGGAATAGGGGTTCTCATGTCCCCAAAGGACAGACAGGCAACAAACACTATGTTATCAAGCATTATCAAGGAAATTTTGTTGCTATTCAGAACTTACCTCTGATTTTTTTTTCAGTCCCTTGGTCCTATTTTCCTTCTAGTTTTGCTTGCTTCTTGAACTCTGTTTCAGGAAGTCTGAGAAACAAATATTCTTGTCTATTTAGAAAACACTGAAGGAATTGAATAAAATCCTGTCCACAATTAATTTGTAATTTAAGTACGCGGTAGGGCGTTTGCCTTGCACGCAGCCAACATGGCCGACCCGAGTTCGATTCCTCCGCCCGTCTCGGAGAGCCTG
>JAOXYA010083099.1:0-11275 GCA_028565675.1 Sorex palustris
AGAAGAAGAAGAAGAAGAAGAAGAAGAAGAAGAAGAAGAAGAAGAAGAAGAAGAAGAAGAAGAAGAAGAAGAAGAGCCCCTGCCATACAGTGGGGGTGATGGAAGGGAACCTGGGGTCACTGGTGCTGGGAAATGTACCCTGGTGGAGGGATGGGTGTTGGAACACTGTATGGCTGAATCCCATCATGAACAGCTTTGTAAGGGTCTATCTCACAGTGATTCAATTAAAAAAATGTTTTTAAGGTTGTTTGTTTACTTTTTTGGTTCATACCCAGCGATGCTCAGGGGTTACTCCTGGCTCTGCACTAAAGAAATCTCCTGGTGGTGCTCAGGAGACCATCTGGGGTGCTGGGAATCGAACTAAGGTCAGCCGCATGCAAGGTAAACGCCCTACCGGTTGTGCCATTGCTCCAGCCCCTTAAAAAAGTTTTTAACTGAAAAAAAAAAAAAGAAAGAAAGAAATCTGCGCTTGCAGCTATGTCACGGTGTGCCTCGGGGATCAGCCAGGAGAGTATGGAGTGATTACTCCGGGGCTCTGCAACCCATTCCCTCTCAAGGCGCTCTTTCTCGATGGATTGCTTTCCAAATGAGCCTCTTGGGACTGTGCAGACAAGATGACTGGATGGGACCTGAGTCCCGCCATCCTCCAACCTGCCAGCTGAGGCCCATGACGGGGGTCTCTCCAAAGACCCTACAGTGGCAGTGGAACCAGGCTGCAGCCCAGAGCGGCATCCAGGCAGGATCCCTCAGAGGCTCTGCGAGTCCTGGCAAGGTCCGCTGCGCCCCGGGCTGAGAACTGGCTGTCGGCAGTTGTGTGGCAGTTCCAGCTGGATGGCAGTCGGTGCCACTCGGCACCTTCTCTCGAGTCCTGCCCATCCGGTCCTCTCCGAGGACCACCCGGGCATCAGGGAAGCACCGGGCTGCAGAGAGGCAGCGTGGGCAGCGATCGCTCCATCCTGGAGCCCCGCCAGGGAAGGGAGGAGCCCCGCGGGACCGCAGCTCCCACCCAGGGGCCGCATGCAGCCGGCAGCCTCCCCGTGCGTGGGCTGCAGAGGTGGGGCCAGCACGGCCTCTCTGGCAGAGCCGAGACGCGGTCCACTCCTCTCCCGCCGCCCTGCAGCAGACCTCAGGCTGAGGCATGGGCACCCTCACGGGGCACCTGGTGCCGGGCATCGTCCTCTACGGCGTGGGCCTCTACTACGCGGTGCTGGCCTCCCGGGCCATCCTGAGAGGCCAGAAGCTCCTCTCCCCTCCGCTGCCTCCGAAGGAGAAGCAGGGCCAGAGGTGGTGGCAACGGGTGCAGGTGGAAGGCCTGGTGAAGGTGGGGGCGGGCATGACCCTGGTGCTGGGGGAGTTCTTCTTCCCGCCGGGCGCCAACCACTTTCCCCTGGTGGACTGGGAGGACCCCCGGCGGCCCTTCCGGAACCACGACTCGTGGCAGCACGCTACCATCTTCGGGGTCTTCCTGCTGAGCGCCCTGGCGGACTTCGCCAGCCAGGTGTGGCTGGCCCGGCCCAGCGTGCCGCTGGAGCGCGCGGCCACGGCGCTGGCGGTGGCGGTGCTGCTGCTGGAGATGGGCGCGCACGTCGAGCACAAGGACGCGCTGGAGGTGCGCGTGCACGCGCTGCTGCTGCTGCCCGCGGTGCTGATGCTGCTGGTGCTGGCGGTCGAGGTCTGGGCGCCCGACCAGCCGCCGCTCTGGATGCTCAAGGCCTGGCTCACGCTGGTTTTCGGCTCCTGGCTGCTGCACGTCACGTCCATCCTGTACGCGCCGCTCTCTGGGCAGCGCTGGAGCGCCGAGAACCCCGTGGACCTGGCCTTCGCCGTGACCTTCTTCTGCTGGCACCTGGGCTTCGGGGCTGCCGCGCTGGCCGCCGTCTACAGCCTCTGCAGCCTCTGCCACCGTCGTCACTCTTCCTCGGGACTCGGGGGGCCCCGGGGCAGCTACCAGACGTGCCCCATGGACGACAGCGGAGGGGAACTGGAGAAGCTGCGGCCCCGGGGACTCAGCTCGGGCCAAGGATGTCCTCCTGCGCCCACTTGCGCTCTGTCTTGCTCCTTCCCTGAGTTCAGTGAGGAGGCTGAGTAGGTGAGTGGGGTCCCGTGTGGCTTCCCCTCTCAGTCCCGGCTCCTGTTTCCCGTCCTCCAATAAAACCGACTGGCCTCCAGGATGACGTGTGATGTGTGACGTCCAACGGTCGGGTGCTCTGTCTCTCCAACACACTTTCCTCTGGGCTCCAGGCTTGCTCCTCTGCTCCTTCTGGAATCCAGGGGGAGCACCTCGAGACAGGCGGCAGGAAAAGAGCCGCCTGGGGTGATGGGGGATGAGGGAAGATACCCAGCCTCATTATTCACTGCCATCCTGGGGGGTGGAACAGACGGCCATCCCTTTATACTGTTCTGGAAAAAGTAAATTGCTTGTCCTTGACCTTTAACCAAACCTTAAGCTAGAGCCACTTTTATTTACTTTTTTTGTTTTTTTTGGTTTAGGGGCCACACCTGGCCATGCTTAGGGCTTACTCCTGGCTCTGTGTTCAAGGATCACTTCTGTTACTGCTCAGAGGACCATATGGAGTGCCAAGGATGAAATCAGTGTGAGCTGCTCAATCCATTACATAGGAATATAGAATGTTCCCCCCTCTATCTTTGCACCTCCCAAAACTAGAATAATAACAAATGCCAATTAAGGCTAAATGAGTAAGGCCAGAGAGAATGTAGGAGAAGAAGGGAAGCTTGGTTGTCTTGCATCTGACTGACCCTTTCCTATCAGATACCACATAAGGTACCCTGAGCACCTCCAGGAGGTGCTCCTGAGCACAGAACCAGAAATAGTCCCTGAGCACTGTCAGGTGTACCCCAAAGCCCTGCTCCCTCCCCAAGAAGTAAGGCAATCGCTTTGCATGCAGGGGGCCTTGTATCAGACCCCTGCGACCCCCAAGCACAGAGCCAGGTGTAACCCGCAGACTCTGCCAAGTGTGACCCCAAAATCAAAACGAACAAAAAGGTAAGGTGATAATAAACACAAAACTCAAGAAGAAGAATTCCTCTAAATCAGTGCTTGATCCCCAGCACTCAGCCCACACTGGGGTGTTCCCAGGCCTCTTCAGGAGGGATAAACAAAACACGGAAATTTCAGATGGGACCTCTGGGATGAGAAACACAAAATTGTGTGTTTCTCACAATTCGTCTTCTTCAATTTTGTGTTTATTGCTTGAGACTGAAATATTGAATGTGGACATGTGTGAGTGTGTTTGTATGTATGTATATATATAAATGTTTGTGTGCATGTATGTGTGGGGGGGTCTTCATAGAGGCTCTCCTCCCCCATTCTGTGACTGTGTGTGTTTGCAACACTTTCATTTTTCTCCATCTCCCTTGGTTCTCTTTCCTATTTTAGGTGTAGGTGGTGTTGTTTTAGTGGTTGTCATAAAAAAATAAAGCTGACACTATCTTAGGCCACAGAGATAGTACAGCGAGTACAGCACTTGCTGTGCAAGCAACTGAAGTAGGTTTCCTCTCCAGCACCCCATATGGAAATGAAAGAAAGAAGTGGAAAAAGGAGGGAGAAAAGGAGAGAGGAAGAAAGGAAGAAAAGGTCCATAACAGGTTTGGGGATAGATCAAGGGAGATTGTGCGGGCCCGGGAGAGAGTACTACAGGCTGAGCACAAGCTCTCCATGCAGGAGGCTCAGTCAGGTTCAATCCCTGCTACCCATGGACCCCTGAGCACCACAGGGAAGGACCCCCAAGTACTCAGCTGGAGTAGTCCCCGGGTTCTACCTTGTGTGACTCCAAAACAGAACAACCACCCAAAAGTTTCCATGAAATATGGGCTGTAAATGATCCCAGTGGTACCCAAGATGTAGGGACTCTCAGGGCTGAGAAGGAAACTGAGAATTTCAGCCCCCTGGAGTTCACAGAAATTTCCAGAAAGTCTTGGGACTCTTCCCAGAATGAGGAAAGGAGGTGCAAATAAATTCTGATGTCAGATGACACATTATGTAGATGGAATGAAATATAGTTCCAGCCAGCTCTATAGAAACATGAATCCCGTGGTGTTATTGGAAGCCTTCCACGTCTACTGGCATAAGCTTGGTTATATGGAATGAATAAATACAGACTTGGAAGTCTGGAGGGCAGAAAAAAGTGAAGAGTCACTCATCATGGACATGGAGAAAGGTCCCAGACTGAACTGCTCCCTGTCCCATAGGAAGGCTACTGCACTTCCAGTGAGGGGCTCACCTAAGACGGTGCTCCCAGTAGGATACTTCCCTCCTTCAGTCCAATACGAAACTCCCGGCATGGCTCCACTGTTGGATCCCACTTTCTTCCCTCAACCCTCTATCCTAAACATTTTTTTACCCCCCTGAGGGCCAGGTCTTGAAGGAGAATGTCCTGGAAGTCACCGTTAGGGAAATCCCTGAGGAGTCATGGAGCTTCCCTGCTCCCCAAATGGCCACCTGAGTGTCTCTGGTCTGGGAGGTTCCTGAATCCCACCTGACGCCTCATTGACAGAGCTGGACCCAAGTAATCAATCCCAGCTCTCTCCTCTGAGGCAGATAAAGGCCTCTCACGGGACTCAGGGGTGCTAAAGTGGATAGAGGAAGCTGTGAGGGAGGGTACACACATGTACACACACACACACACACACACACACACACTAACTATAAATGAGCTAGGAGCCAGAGAAAGAGAACTTGGGCATTCCAAATGCCCATTCACAGCGCCAAAGTGAATGACCTCGTCTGGAGGCTGGGGCAGCCCAGCCTTCCTCTAGTCTGATAAGAGGGATGCCATTGTCTCAGGAAGCTCGAAGGCCCACGTCACAGGAAGTTGTAGGTGCTGCTGGTTCTGCCTTTCCTTCTCTGCTGCGGCATCTCACCCCACTGCTTCCTTCTGGGTCCAGCCAGCCTCCTCTCTGCTTCCTTGTCTTCACAGGACTTCATTCTGCACCTGTGGCCGTTCACACCAACCCCCGCTCTCCCCAAGGAGGTCCTCCAAGCGTTTGATTAACAGGATGTCAGAGCTTGTCTGCAGCATCCTAAGACATGTTTGACTCTCTGTGAAGGGCGGAGTGTGAAGAGGACCCTCTTGGGGTCTGTGCACCAATCCCACCTACGCCGCCAACATTCCAGGGACCTCGGGATACTCAGAGGATTCTTTGCTCAGGTTCTTGCAGTCTTGCCCCCTTCCAGCTGTGTGTTCCCAAGCAGTGCACTTACCCTCTCTGAGCCACAGTTTCCAGGGAGGCAGAGGAACTGGGAGCGACCTTCCCCAGTCGTGAGGCTGCCACAGGCCAGCAGCCCGCATCATAAACCGAGCCCTAAGGAGGCGGCTAGCAGTGAGGGAGATCTTTGGGGTGGGAACTGTGCCCTGGAGAAGGAATGGCAGGAGCTGAACCTAGCAGGCCTTGTCAGGGAGTAATCAAGGGCCTGGCTGAGCCACAGCGTGACGAGACTTTGGAACCTGGCCCTGCCCTCACTGGTGGCCTGGGCTTCCATTCCTGCCTCTTACTCCAGAAACAATAACCCGAGACAGAAAACCAACAGGCCAGTTTAATACATGGACTCCTGGGGCCGGAGAGATAGTGCTGACCTTGCCCACAACCAGCCCTGACATCCCCCAGGGTCCTCCGAGCCCCACTGAGGATCCCTGAGCACAGAACCAGGAGAAAGCCCCGAGCACCACCAGGATGTAGCCTAAAAGCAAACAAATCAGCTGCAGACAGAGGTTAGATGATGGGGAAACCACCAGCGACTCTGAGACGCAGGAATGGAAGCCTGAGGAGTGTTCAATAGGCCATCCCGGCTGGGGAGACGGGGAGCGGGGAGCCCAAGAGGTTGACGCCACCTCCAAGAGAACGGGCGAGATCTTTTCGGATTCCTGAGAGACCAGAGCAGGACTAGCCAAGCTATTTGTCTTACGATCCACCTGCTTCACTGGCCAGGAAGATGAAGGAAGAACTTCACCAGCAAAACCCAGCTCAGACTCCAGGGCTCAGTTCTGATGTGACCGCAGAGACCTGCCCTCTGGGGGGTTGCCGGGGGTGGGAGGAGGCAGGAGTCAGTCTGCTGAGCTGGAAAGAAGGAGAGGCTAGTGGACCTGCAGTGGTCACAGAGCCTCCCGAGAGGACAGGGCCACGGAAGGGGGCAGTATCTGTGTGTGCGGAGTAAGAGGTGGAGAACGAAAGATGGGGATAGACAAGGGAGGGGTGCTGGACGTAGTCCAGAACCCCCTCCTCATTTTTGTTGTTGTTGTTGTTGTTTCTTTGCTTTGTTTTGGAGCCACGCCCATCTGAGCTCAGATCTTGCCCCTGGCTTTGTGGGATACTCCCGGTGGGGTCTCAGAGGACCAGATGCGATGCTTGGGGCTCCAACCCAGGTTGGCCACATGCAAGACAAGAGCACTACCCACTGTACTGTCCCTCTGGCCCCCAAGCTCCCATCCTTAAGTTTCTGTGCCCACCATGCCCAGGGTCACTCCCGAGGTCTGAGGCCCTTCTCCCTCTCCCCCTCCTCCCTTCCTGCACCTCCTTCCCCCCACCAGTTCAGAAGGAGAAAACCCACCATGAGCTCCCATGCACCCCAGCGCCTGTGAAGGTGAATTCAGGCCCTGACAAAGTTCAGCCCACGCCGTGTCCAGCGCTGGACAGGATTTAGTGGGCTCCGCTGAGCACAAAACCCAGGGTAGAGGGCCCTGGTGGGCGTGCGGGGCTCCTTCCACCCCCACTCCGTTTCCCAGGGTCTCTCCTGACAGCCCGCCCCCAGCTCCCGTCACTCAGGTTAGGAAAAGAACAATTGCGAAGGGGGCCAGGGGCAGGACCAGAGCTCCCACATCTGTGTGTGCCACTGCTCTTTGTCCCTGCCCGACATCCTATCTGAGTCTCTAAAGAATCCTCTAAAGACCCCGCAGAGGCTACAGACCAGGGCTCGGCTAGCAGAAAAGACCTCGATGCTGGCCCTGAGTGCTAAGTGCAGAGCAAATCCCCCGAGGCGGTTTGGAATTTCCAGGCTGGGCTTCCTGAGGACTGGGGGGTCGGCTGCAGAAATCCTCCCCGTGCCAGAGAGACCAGACAGGGGGCGCTGCCGCAGCAAGAGCCAAAAAAGCCAGGACTGACATTCAAACCAGCTACCTGTGGCCTCAAATGTGACTGAAGGCCAAAAGGGCAAGACTCAAAGGAGGTATCCAAGCTTTGTACTGCATAACATACATGATTATATATTATGTAGAGTATGTATTGTTATTACGTAATATGCATTATATAATATATAGATTATTGTATCATTTTATATTAATATAATGTAATGTTTATATATTGTATAATATATCTTATTAATGGGCTGGAGCGATAGCACAGCGGGTAGGGTGTTAGCCTTGCACCTGGCCAACCCGGGTTCGATTCCTTTGCTCCTCTCGGAGAGCCTGGCAAGCTACCGAGAGTATCTCGCTTGCATGGCAAATCCTGGCAAGCTACCCGTGGCGTATTCAATATGCCAGACACAGTAACAACAAGTCTCACAATGGAGATGTTACTGGGCCCCTCCCGAGCAAATCGATGAACAACAGGAGGACAGTGCTACAGTGCTATATCTTATTAATGTATATTATCTTATTAATAGGCCAGAGTGATAGCACAGTGGGTAGGGCGTTTGCCTTGTAAGCGGCCAACATGGCCAACCCGAGTTCGATTCCTCCGCCCCTCTCAGAGAGCCCGGCAAGCTACCGAGAGTATCTTGCCTTCACAGCAAAGCCCAGCAAGCTCCCTGTGGTGTATTTGATATGCCAAACACAGTAACAATTGTCACAATGGAGACATTACTGGGCCCACTCAAACAAATCGATGAACAACGGGAGGACAGTGCCAGGACAGTGACAGTGACATCTTATTAATATATCACATGATGTATTACATAACATATTATGTATATTATGTATTATAGTATGATTATATCTATGTTATGTGTGTGAAATAGCGTGCATGTTCCTTTCTGTTGTTTTCTGGCCTGAGGAGAGAGAGGACTTTCCAGCAGCACTGGGATCATCAAGATATAGATACCAGATGGTGCTTAGGAGGTCGTGCAGTGCCAGGGAGCAATTCCAGGGTTCTATGCATACCAGGTATGCGCCCCAGTCCTGTGAAAACTCTCCTTGGTCCAGCATAATTTGGGGGGGTTGGAGGGTAAATTTGGGGTTATAGCTGAGTCATGCTCAGAGATTACTCCTGGCTTTATACTCAAGGATCATTCTGGGGGAACATGTGTGGTACTGGGGTCAGCAGCATGCAAGGCAAGAAGCCTGCCTGCTATATTTTCACTCCAGCCCCAGCCTGATTATTTTTTAACAGTTTATTCATGGGGGAATTGTACAGCCAGAATAATTCTCGACTTCTTTTCCTTATTATGTTACAGAACACAATGTTAAAATAACTGCACTTAAAATACAAGTTAAAATCTCAATAAGACACCATCAAATTGCTAGGAGAATGCCTAAGACAAAAGAGTCTCTCTATGCCAAGTTTTTTATGTGTTTGTTTGCTTGTTTTGGGGTCACACCTGAAGATATTCAGGGGTTACTCCTGGCTTTGCACTCAGAAATTACTTCTGGCAGTGCTTGGGAGATCATATGGGATGCTGGGGATTGAACCCAAGTCAGCTGGTTGCAAAACAAACCCTTATCCACTCTACTATACTTCTGGCAACGTATTGGGAGCCTATGAAGTAACTGGAATTTGAGACTTTGCAGGTGGGCGTGGAAAATGAAAGAACCACTTTGGAAGCAGTTTGGCGTTTTCTTCAAGTGCTAGTACACCTACTGTGTGATCCAACCATCGCTCTCCCTGGTATCTACCCCAGAGAAGGAAAACAACACAACCTAGATTACAGCTTATATGTTAATATTCATAGCAGCTTTATTTGTGATAGAAAAAAGCCCAAGGAAACCACACGTTCACTCTCAGATAAAAGAACAAACAAGAGTGATAGTACAGCTGATAGGGTGTTTGCCTTGCACATGGCCGATCGAGCTTCGATCCCATATGGTCCTCCAAGCACCACCAGGAGTAATTCCTGAGCAAAGAGTAACCCCTGAACATTGTTGGGTGTCACCCAAAAAGCAAAAAAAAAAAAGAATAAACAAGTCATGATCTATTCATGCTTTTCATGCAACGGAATACTAATCTCTAAGGAAAATGAAAGAGCTATAGTTGTACTTGTGCTATAGACACAAGTGCATGTGTGAGTCTCCACATAACACTCTTGGGTGGGATAAGTCAGGGGGAAAGCATGTACTGTAGGATCTCCTTTCTACAAATTTTTAGAAAACCCAAGCTTCTCTGTAATGGCAAAAGTCAGACTGATGGGCTGGAGCCATAGCACAGCGGGTAGGGCATTGGCCTTGCATGCGGCCAACCCGGGTTCTATTCCCAGCATCCCATATGGTTCCCTGAGCACCGCCAGGAGTAATTCCTAAGCCAGGAGTAACCCTTGTGCATTGCTGGGTGTGACCTAAAAAGAAAAAAGAAAAAAAAGAGCCAGACTGATGCTTCCTTAGGCACAAGGGCTAGGAAAAAGAATAGGATGGAACTGTTGAGGGTAACAGAAACAGCAGGTATCCAGTGATGATAACAATATTGCAAGCATATTATGCCCAAACTTACCAATTAGATCATGACAATCATGTAAAGTTGAGGAATACATGCCAACCAAGCATGTGTGAGGTCCTGCGTCTGACCCCAGCACTCCCGCTGGGATCATCCCTGATGGGTCTCAGCACGGCTGAGTTCTGAGCATCCCAGCACCAGGCCAAGATCAAAGGAGACTGCTGGCTGCCCACAGGCCTGCGAGCACTTAGGCGTGGCCCCGTAACAACTTTTTAAATTTTTTTTTCTTTCTAGGGATCCCATTGTACACTTTAAATATAGGGCTAGAGCAATAGTACAATGGGTAGGGAGCTTGCCTTGCACACAGCCAACCTAGGTTCGATCCCCAGCTTCCCCAGGGTCCTAACCCCCACCAGGAGTGCAGAGCCAGGCATAAGCTCTGATGGATGTGGCCCCCAATCAAAACAGAAATATGAATCTTATTGAATATCAGTTATAACTCAAGAAAGATATTGGGCTATAAATACCTTTTTCTTTTTATCTTGGGTAAAAGAGAAAAGAAAGAAAGGAACCCGAAGTGTCCACTTTCTTCCTTTTCCTCTTTGGTTACAGGGGTTTGTTGAAGGAATGTCCTTCTTTCCCTCTGTATTTTAAGGGGGGTGAGGGTTTGTGAGGAGGTCTGCACGGTGCCTGGATTCAACTGAGCTTCCTACATGCAAAGCTCATTATACTATTCGTTCAGCTAGTCCTTTGTTCTGCCCTGTCTCGCCTTCTATTTCCTAACCTACCAGTGAGGCAGGCCTCCTCTCGGGGCTGGGCAGTCACCTCTTTGTCGCCAGGAGATAAATGAGTCAGTCATCAAGGAATGAGCCGGGGGCAGGCTTACCACACCCATGTGTTCTCCCCGGTGCCCAGCGATACCCAGAGAGTCACCCCACAGATGGGACTCTAAACCAAGGTCTGCATTGTTTGCTGGTCTGTGCAGGCCAGTGTGGTTCTGGGAGTAGGTGGCTCCCTCCATGACAAAAACAAACAAACAACAACAACAACAAAAAAAAACAGACAGCCCCACTTCAGGCCTCTCCTCAGGGCAGAAGGGCAAGGAAACTTTGATGTCTTTCCCCCAAAGCAAGAACTGTGACAGCAAACTGCTTGGTGACATCATTCAGTGATGAAATAGAAAATGTTTTCCTTGGATGATTTAAAAAAAAAAAAAGAATGGCAAACAAGGATGGCCTCCACATGAAGACAACTTCCTAACAGTGCGTTGCTAGCACTTCCAATATACCTCTTGCTGTATACACCACAAATACAAACAATAACCAAGTCTGCTGATTCCATCTGCTTCCTGGGGCCCAGTTCCCCTGCTTCCCTGTTCCCCCGGTCTTTCATCCTTCCATCGCCCTGGGCTGGCCAGGGGAATGGCTTTCTACCACCAAACGCTCTCTCCACCGCCAGCCCACGCCTTTCTTTTTGACAGCACCCAAGCACTTGAGTAAGTCGCAGAAGAAACAGAACAGACAGTAAAAAAGAACTGATCAGACCCCCTCATAAACAAGCTTGCGACTGTGTATCTCATGGTGATTCAATTAAAAAAATGATAAAGGTAAAGGTAAAGGCCCTCCCGTTGATCATCGATTTGCTCGAGTGGGCCCAGTAACATCTCCATTGGAGATTT
>JAOXYA010083106.1:0-11275 GCA_028565675.1 Sorex palustris
AACCCGGGTTTGATTCCCAGCATCCCATATGGTCCCCTGAGCACCACCAGGAGTAATTCCTGAGTGCATGAGCCAGGTGTGCATCACCAGGTGTGACCCAAAAACAAAAAAATAAAAATAAAAAAACAGAGTCTTCACTTTATAAAATAGCCCTTACTCCTTCCAGAGCTAGACTTTGCTCTATCTGACTGGGGAGACAGAAAAGGGGTCCTACTGAGGTTTCAGCACAAATGTCCCTCACTCAGTGAGGGATCCCATGAACCCGCAAGCTAATCTAATGGTCCACCAGTTTACTCTATCATTTCACTATTCTTCTGTTTTGCTATGTACATTGCATTGTAGAAGTATGTGTGTGCATGTATATACTGTCAAACTCTCCTACCAGACTGCTAGCTGCCTAAGGGTGAGCAGCAAGTTCTAGTGAATAGCCAGTAAATGCTAGTTGAGGACAGAGGTTTTATATCCATCCAATGGATAAATTAATAACTTAACTGTGCTTGCACATAAGTTATTTACAAGGAGTGAGAAGTCTCTGTACTCTCTGGTAGGAAGCTTCAAAGAGAAGACAACATCTATTTAGGGTTCTGAGGTTTTGAGGTTCAAAGTATTCAGACAGCTCAGAACAACACAGCAGAACCTCAGAGCACCTGGGGATTTGGGGACCCAATGGACATCACACCTGGTTTCATCTGCCTGAGGAGTTAAGTGCAAGAGGACCAGGAGCTGGGGATGAGGCTGAAGAGATGGGGCCGATTCAAGCTCAGAGCTGCAGATGATTGAGCTCCTCTTGCCTAACAGTCTGGCGGTAATTTCCTGCACGGGCTGGAAGCTGTCTGCCTGCAGAGGGGCAGGGCACATTTGCTCTCAACTTCAGACAAAGGGTCCCAAGAGAGTCCAGAGACAGCAAGAAGAGGATTACTTCCTTCCATCCCCTGACCCCATACAGCACTCGTATTTGCATCTGGTTGTGGTACTGATGAAACAGCACACTATGATACTGTAATTAAGCACTCACATATCTGGGCCCACTAGCCAAAGGCCAATCCTGGTCTACTGAAACCTGTGATGCTTCAGGAGCACCTTTGGGACTGGTCTTCTGTGGGGTCGATTTTTGTTCCAAACAACGGTCTTTCAGAGACACCTGTGGAATGGTCACTGGCAAGTGTCAGATCTCGGGTACAAGGAAGGACCAGCAGAATGTCCAATGTGGGGAAGAGAAAACCACAAATCCCTGCGGCCACCCTGGTCTGGCAGTGAGCCAGTGCCATCGGGGTAGCTGTGATGTAAGACAACAGTGGGGGCATTCGTAGGAAGTTCCAGTCTTGAAGAAGGGGTCCAAAAACTGACTCAGGAAGCTTCCCCTGATACTGGTGTCTGCAACTTTATGATTCCCAGGTCCAGCTTTCTCTGAGTGTTCAAACTCAAACCCTCAGGTCCCTGAAGTCCAATGAGTTTTAACCCCCTGCACCTCTGGCTACAGTCCCAGCCACATCTGCCCAGATTAGCATTCTGGAGTCATGCATTCCTGTAGCCACAAATCTTCACAATGCCCCTGTGTGGGCCAGAAGTTCACCCCTCTAGTCCCTGTTACAGTGACCCTGTGTAAATTCTTGGTTCCCAGAAAAGTGAAGTAGAGGTCAGTGGTGTGAGATGCAAATGGAAACTGACTGATCTCTGAACTTCCCCTCTGGCTGAGAAAGATGGCAAGAGAGGTACCTTCCTGGGAGGGAGTTTGAGCTGCATCTCCACATCCTGCTCCTTAACTGGGTTGCGTTTGTGAATTTTTTTTTGTGAGTTTAGCCTGACAATACCTTTTGCCTCCTGCCCCTTCCCTGAGGTCATTGAAGTATGTAGGCATTGTGAAGGTGCTCCTAGACAGCAGGGCTGCAGGGCACAGGGGCTGGCCTTGAGCCTCGGAGGCTTTGCTCAAAGCAGCAGCTAAAGAGCTAAAGCTGCAGATTCAGGAAGTGCAGGGATGCTGACAAAGCAGGCAAAGCGGAAGCTTCCTCCAAACTTGTCCCTTCTTAACCTGGGCTTCCTACCCCACTGAAATTTTGAGACTCTCTAAGTGAGTCCAACAGACTTCTAGTCTGGAAGGGGAGACAACCTCTCCACCTTCACTCCTTCTCCTCTTTGTTACTGAAAAACACAGCACTCCACCCCCCATGATGGTTCTCTGGCATTTTCTGGATATCGAGGTATTCACATTATAGTTCTTCAACTGTGCATGCTCACTGATATCCCTCATGAATATGTATGAGTTTCCTGAAAACTATTAGAATATGTATGAGCTGTTACGTCACTCTGCTGGGCATAAAACCAGACCTTCTCTGAAGCCAGTCTCCAGGCAGTGCTGGTGAAAACTCCTCATGTTTTTCATGCCACTACGGTCCCTCTTTACTATTTAATCATTGCTATGCTTTGGAGGGGGGGTGGTTACTTGGACAAGGAGAGTAAAGTTTAACCAGAAGGAAAAAGGAGCTTGGTTCAATGGACTGAAAACACTGCAGAATAGAATTAGACACAGATTTGGTGATTTTGCACAGGTTTCTTGGTCCACCATAGATCAAAAAGTCAAAATCAAAAAATAACCACCAGCCAAGGCCAGAGTCATAGTACAGAATGGGTAGAGTGTTTACCTTGCATTCTACCAACCCGGGTTAGATCTCCAGCATCTGATCTGCTCCCTCCAGAACCACCAGGAATGACTCCTGAGTGTAGAGTCAGGAGTAAACCGTGAGCATCGCTCAGTGTGGCCCCTAAACCAAAAGAAATAACCAACAACTGTGTAGTTCATGCCCAATTCAATCAGCCTAATCAATGGCTGAATAAATAACAATACTCCTACTTTAAATAAATAAATAAATAAATAACCAACAACTCCCCCTTTCTGGTTGCAATAAGCCCTGCTGGGTACTCACCCAGCGCCTGCCTCCAATTCTGTTGCAGCTCCCTGCTGAGACCCCCCCCCAAAAAAATGATCCACTAACAACTGGAAGGACAGGAGCAAACTGCATTTCTTCTACTAACAAGGGATTCTGCTTGAGAGCCCAGCTCCACTGTGTTCAAAATCTACATTTCCTTATTCATCTAGGATGTAAGGAATTACCATGCGCCCTTGTGACTTTAATGATGACCTTGTTTTAATTTTTTTATTTTGGTGTTGGGGCCACACCCAGAGATGCTCAGGGGTTACTCCTGTCTCTGCACTCAGAAATTACTCCCAGCTGTGCTCAATGAACCATATGGGATGCTGGGGATGGAACCGGCTTGGTCACGTGCAAGCAAACATGCTACCTACTCTACTATCTCTTCAACCCTTTAATGATGACTTTAAAGCAAGGAGTGAAGCCCAATTGTTACAACTGCAGAGAAGCTGGACCCCGCCTGGAAAGCCTCCACTTACCACCTCCCTACAGAGAGCTGGGTTGGAAACTAGTGCTCCGGGTTTGCTCCTTTTTCAACATAGTCCTCAACTTAAACACTGAAAAGGAAGATTCTTTTTTCCCTGCTCCATGTATCATGAAATCTTGCTTGAGTTCACAGTCCAAGAAGCTCACTATGGATCACCTCATCTCTCCCTAGGTGTTTTCCCCTTGACATCTGACAGAGGTCTTCTATGCTCCCCAAACCAAATTCTTTACCACTTATTTGAGACTCAACCAACTGAATTGTTTTAGGTAATAGGATATGGGCAAGGATGACATGACTTGTCTTCATTGAATATCCATTTCCTTATCCCCCCTTCTCTTTCCCTTGTTGTTGCTATTGTGATAACACATGGTTCAAGGTTCAAGCACACTTGCTTACAGACTTGCTATGGTTTCCACCCTCTTGGTCACAGTACTCTTGTGGCACCAGAGGTCCCAAACAACAGTGCTGCACGCATTTATCTCAGCGTGTGTGACAGCGCAGGAGAACAAACTCCAATCAAGCTCCACCCCCACGCATGTCCACCCTGGATCAGCAGACCATCAGTCAAACCCAGAATTCGTGAGTATAAATCATTTTGAGCCACTGAGTGTTGAAATTGTTACATCACCATCTGAGAGAGTTTAATGTCAGTTAATCCCTCCCATTCTCTGCCAGGAATCAGCAATCTTTCCTTATTTGCTTATTTCTTTTTGTTTTGGGGGCCACACCGGGCAGTGCTCAGGATTTATTACTGCCTCTAGGTGTCCAAGGATCATTTCCTGGCTGTGCTCAGGGGAGCAACCACAGGGCCAGGGAGGGAACAAAACCCAGTTGCTCACATGCAAGACACACTCTGGACCCACAGGAGCCATTAATTTTAAAAATACTTCTAGGGACTGAGGCAGTAGTATAGTGGGTAGGACATTTGCCTTTCATGCTGCCAAACAGTATTCATTCCCTGCATCCCTTATGGTTCCCTGAGCACCACCAGTAGTAATTCTTGCCAGTTAGCATGACTCTTAGTGCAACACACCTGAGATTCTATCCTAGCATCCCTGGCATTTTAAGCTTCAGTTTTCTCATCCATAAAATAGAGAGAATAGGGTCATAAGAGCATGAACTATGGGCAGAGTATTCATCCTGTGTGAGGCCTGGCCCTTCTTGGAGAAGTATCTGCTTTTGTAATATTTTACAACAAAGGAAATCAAGACTCAGGGAGGCCACAGAATCAGCCCATGGTCCCACAACAGCAAGAGAGAGAGAGAGAGAGAGAGAGAGAGAGGTAGGATTCAAACCCAGGACTTTGGCTTCACAGTGAAAGCTGTGCATCGCACTCAGCACCTTAATCACTCACCATCTCTCCAGCTCCAATAATACTTGGTAAGTTCTCCTACCAGCTCCCGTTTGCAATGTGATTTATGTTTGTTTTTGCTATATAGGCTTGCATTTTCCCATTTCCTTTGTTTTGTGTTCACAAGACTGGGCAAAGTACTGCCAAGTGGGCCTTACCATTGGGGATTTTGATGTTAAAGACACATTTTTCTGGGTCAGTTCTAAGATGCTGTGCCTGGAGCCCATCTACTCTGTCCCACAAATCCCAAGTTTCTGGAGTGTAACCATCAAGCTCCAACCTACAGCCAGCAAAGCTGCAATAGCTGCTGGGTCACCGGGCCCTTGTGCAGGTAATGTAGACCTACTCCTCTCACCCACCCCTCTCACCCCCTGACCATGGTGATGAGGCACATGGGCACTCCCAGGCTTGCTGTCAACAAAGTGCTTGGGGCAGCAACCCTCCTGCTTTTGAAAAAGCCTTTCACTGGCTCCTTCTTCCACCCCTCACCGCCACTTCCCTGCATATCCCTCCCTCAGCAGCTCCTCTCCTATTCTCTGCCTTCCCCTGATCCCTGAGGGATGCATGTCCCTCGAGATGAGCTTCAAGAATACAAAGAGCTGAGAATGAAGCAGTGATGTGGTGCAAGGTGGCCTTCAGGGACAGCTGAGGAAAGAATGTTTGAATAATGACTCCTCTGCATTAAATTCTTTGTCTCCGTTTTCATGGGATATGCACAGCTTCCTACAGGCCCAGCTCAGGTACATTAGAAACTTGCCCGAGCCTACCCCTGCTCTGCTCTCTGCAATAGCAAAGCCAGTTTGTCCCCAGAGTCACACGGGCTTTGGAGAGGCAGCAGGCCTGCCACCAATGATTGTCATTGCGGTAGAAGGCTCTAAGCATCTCAAATATCAAAGATGAGGGCTGGAGAGGTAGGACAGCAGGGAGGGTGCTGGTTTTGCATGTGGCCAACCTGGTTCCATCCCCAACACCCCAGGCACTCCACCCCTCCAGAAGTGAGCCCTGAGTGCAAAGCCAGGAGTGGGCCCTAAGTAAGTAAGCCCAGAGCACTGCTGAGTGTGCCCCCAAAACAAAACAGAAAGGAAAACATTGAAGACGGAGCTGCCATAGGACCCAGAAATTTCACCATAGGATCCAAGAGAAACAAAGTGTGTCCATGCAGGAACTCATATGTGTACCAGAGCCTCACTCAGTGTCCAGAAGACAGAGTAGCCCAGAGTCCAAGCACAGATGCATATAGAAATCTGTGGTGGTCTGAACATGATGGATGAATATTATGCAACCCTAAAAAAGGGATTTAGTTCTCACACATGCTTCCACAGAGGTGCGCCTGGGACCAATATGGGTGTCAGAATAGGGCTCACTGTTGTGGAGCATGTGCACTCCTCTAACTTCCTTCCATGGTACCATGTGGTCTCCCAGCACTGATTGTGTAGCCCTGATGGGCCCCAGAAGTGCAGTCCCACACAGCCCCATATGGCCAACCTACACATTGAATTTAGGACTACACAACATTGCTGAGCAGTTATCACAGGGAATAGCCCCTATTTGCACCCCTGCCCCCCAACACTGCCAGATGTGGCCCCTATTTGAAAAGAAGAAACCTTGTGTGGTCTGGTTGAAACAGTGGGGTTTGGCAGCTGCAGGAACTATCCACACTGTCCACTCCATCTAACTGTACAACTCCTGCAGGGGACACTGGGCGCTCAGCAGCAGAGTGCCCTTGACAGTGGCTTCCCACACTGATGTCCCTGTGACCTAGAAACCAGATGGAAGTGCCTGCAGGGCTGGAATCTCCCAAGTCTCCTTCCTCGGCCAGTACGTGTGTGTCTTCCGGCTCCCTGTGTCCCTGTGTCTCCCCTCCCCTGCACACATTTTCATTCTCATCTCCTTCCTAGAGGGACACCCACTGCTTCAGATTAGGACGCACTGCCATGGCCTCAGTTTACCTTAATGTCCACTTTTCCAGTCACTGTCTAGGTCCTGGACACATGAGTCGTCAGTGAGGCAATTGTGTCCTTCCCAGCCTCCTGGGAGTGGTTCCTTTAACAGGGAAAATCCATTAGCAACAAATACAGAGAGACAGAGAGCAGGTTAGTGGTTGACAGGGGCTGGGGAGGCAACAATGAGGAGTGATTTCTCCCCACCATAGACACCCCTTCTAAGGCTCTTCTTTTATGACCAGGGGTCACTCACGTGCTTGGTGATGGAGCTCGCTCCTGGGGTGGCCTGTTTACAGGGGGTAAGTGGAATGGGGGAGTGCATATTCCCCTGTGGTGCTCCCACGCTCAGCCGAGGTGCTCTCAGAGACCTGCAGGCTTCCGTGTGGTGCTTGCCCACACCTGGGCTGCAGTGCTTGCTGCATTGAGGGCTCCTACACAGGGTCACACTTCTGACCTTCCGGTACATGGTTTGGTTGGGGATTTCACCAGAAGTCACGCTCTTCCGTTTTAGTGCTCACATACACCAGTCAACAGTGCCGCTGTAAAGTTCTGGGGGCACTGGGAATGGCAAGCAGGCAAGAGAGCTGCCAGCTCAGACCACAGAGCAGCCAGGATTGGCTCGTGCTGGAGGTGGCCTTAGGGACCAGAGTCATGGGCCCAGGTAAGTGCCTTAACACTGAGTCATCTCCCAGCCCCTAGGAACATTTTCATAAAGAGGGTGAAAATGTGCTGCACACAGAGAAAGGTGGTGCTCGCCCAGCACTGTGGAGGCATTAAGTGCCCATGGAGTCACACACTGAATCGTGAGTGGATGCAGACGCAACATTTCCAGCCCAGAAAAACAGAAAAGAATCCAAGCACACCCTCAGATGTCTCCACCCCCTAGCCCTCCCAGCCAGGTACAAAGTCTCCATGTCTCTGCACCCAGAGGAAGATAGGAGTCTGAGAGCTCATTGGGGGCCCCAGTTTCCCTCGATATCATGTAAGATGAAGTCAAGTTTGCCAAAAAAGAGGAGAAACATTTCCCCACTTCCATGCAGAGAGTAAGTGAAAGTGAGGTTCAGAGCAGAAGGAACGGTGAGTCCCAAACCACTGCTGCATGGGGCATGACAGGCCTAGGCTCAGGGTCTTCTTTTCTTCTGGATCTCATGCCCCTTTGGTGGTGGGTGGGGTGCAGGAAGGGGTGCAGATGGAGATTCCCGTAAATACTCTGGCTGTTTCCCAGACTCAGCCTGCAACGAGGGCCTGAGAAAAATAGAGCAGCTGGGCTGACACAATATTACAGCAGGTAGGGTGCTTGCTTTGCATGTCGCCAACCCAGGTTCAATCCTCGGCATCCCATATGGTCACCTGGAGCTCCCATGGGGACTCTTCTTCTATCACCCCATCTTCTAACTCACCTCAAGTCATCCTTGGCTACCTTCCTACCCCACAGAAAGGTCCCAGGCCCAGCTCCTAACAGCACCACTCATCTCCTTGCAGTTTCAGTCCAACACCATCTTTCTCTAGAGCCACTAAAACAAGCACAAACTTGCTTCCCGCTGCTTTCCAGACAAAGTGGCTCAAAAGACCTTCTTCCTCTGGGATGAAGACTCAGTCCCCAGCACACCACTGTCTGGTACCAACCTATCCTCTCTTCCGGCCAATCGTTCTCCACCCCTCCCAGTCACACTGGTCTCTGAGCTATTCTCACATCCCACTTTTTTGTGCTTTATCCCCAGCCCCTGTGTCCCACGTGAGGTCCCACTTTGGTTCAAATATCCCCTTGAGTGACACCTTCCCTGCCATCCTGGCAGAGGCGACTCCTTTCCCTCACAGCAATGTATGGCAATGCTTCTTTGTGCACCCACATCACACTGCATTATGATTATTTCGTGGACTGCCTTTGTCCCAGTCACTGGAAGATTAATGTCTGAATTCAAGCTCTGTATCTTATTCAAGGAACATCAATAATGTTTAGGGGATATCTGAAAACAGGGTAAGTATTTGTTGGAAGGAAGAGAGAGAGAGACAGAGACAGACAGAGAGCTAGAGAGATTCATTTATGGGGAAGTCTTAGTCTGCCCAGTTTGGTTGCCAAGTCTTATTGTGGGGAAAGTGGATGATTTCACTGGAACGAGTCAGAAAATTCTGGTTGGTCTTCATTTTCCTCCAAAAGACTTCTCTCCTGATCGCCAAATTAGAATAGTCTCTGAAAGAATTTTAAAGACCATTGTACCAGGCTCTATTCTAACTTGTTCTCACAGACCAGAAGTTCTCAAAGCACAAGTGGCCTCATCCACCATCTTGGACACTGAAGAGCTTTTCCCTAAAGTCCTGGGCATGACTGGAATGTTACTCATCCTGGGGTCAAGAGCAACATCTAGCACTCAAGACAGAGGGAAGACTGGCATTTGCAAACCAGCTACTGTGTCAAATAACATCTCAACCATCTTGTGAAATAATTAAGATCTAGGGAATTTGGGGCCTGGTAAATAGCCCAAAGGACTAGAGTTCATGCTTAGTACATGGAAGAACAGGTTCAGTCCCCCAGCACTTTATGACCCCAGGAGCACAAAGACAGGAGGACCCCAAACACTGCCATATATGACTCAAACAAACAAAAAAAGTAACAACAAAAAAAAGCAAGAGGATTCAGGGAAGCTAAGCAACTTTTCTCAAGTCTCATGGCCAGAGTGACAGAGACAAAATTAGAACCCACTTCCATCAGCTCTCACACTTCTTCACCTCTGCTGTAAGTTCTGAAAAGCAGGTCTTCCTGTTGAGTTCTGTGTTTCTGGCACACACAATAAATTCTAGCTGGGGGGCTGGAGTAATAGCACAGCAGGTAGGGCATTTGCCTTGCATACAGCTGACCAGGTTTGATTCACAGCATCCCTTATGGTTCCCCGAGCACCACCAGCAGTAATTTCTGAGTGCATGAGCCAGGAGTAATCCCTGTGCATCGCCGGGTGTGACCCAAAAAAGCAAAATTAAATAAATAAATAAATAAATTGTAGCTGGATCACATGATTCTTATCTTTAGTCTCAGATTACAACTCAGGTTGCCTATCACATCAATACTCACCATGGTACCTTTCATATGGCAAGTGTTGAATAAGCATCAGTGTTGTCTTGATGACGAGGGTTGGGGATGCTCATTAATCAGGATAACAGAGAGACCAGCACTGGGGTCTGGAAGCTCCAAGTCACACCCAGCTTCAGCCACTGATGACCTTTAAGATTCATCTGCCATGTCTTAGATTCACACTCTCCAGAAGTATTTTTGAGTTTGGTCTTCAATGATATATCCAGATATTCATAATTCTCTAACTATATCGTTCACTTTCTGTGTGTCCCATTTGTTCCGCATATTTTTCACATTCTGATGCATTAACTCCCACACAAGATTGCAGGATTTCTCCTAATTAAAAGGAAGAGAATTTTTTTTGAGGTGAATTGTTTTTTTGTGTTTGTTTTGTGTGAACCTGAAATCTTTTTAAAGATTCTGAATTTTAACTTTGCGGTAGATTTACAGGTACCTTAGAATATAAAAATGTGGGGGCGGATCTGTCATGTGTTAATTTGTGGTACATTTTGAAATATGTGCACTAAAATCCACTGTGATTATTGCCTATTGAAAGAACTTTTATATTAGAATAAAAAGTCTGGCAATGGACCAAAAATACCTAGGAATAACTTGGTCTTTGTGGATATCTAATCATAATGTGAAATAAAATCGGATGTTCCATGTGTCATAATCTAGGTACACATGGAGTTTGACTAGACAGTTCATGTGGAACCCAGCCTGGTGGGATGCTGCAGGATTTCCTTGCACCATTTATAGACATTGCTTTTTCTCGGTGGGTATTTGTATGTTTTGTGTTTTGGGTCAAGTTTGTGAATCATTTTGAATGAGTAAATGAGAACAGAGAACACTGGGTTTATAAGCATGTACATGAGGTCCTGTAAGAAATGAGAGTAGGGGCTGGAGCAATAGTATAGCAGGTAGGGTGTTTTCCTTGCACTCAGCCAGCCCGGGTTTGATTCTCAGCATCCCATATGGTCCCCTGAGCACTGCCAGGAGTAATTCCTGAGTGCAAAGCCAGGAGTAACCCCTGAGCATACTGGATGTGACCCAAAAAGCAATAAATTAAAAAAAAAGATGTCACAACTTATTGGCCAAATGACTGAGACCTGTGAAATTGGGACACATTCTTTTGAAGCTTTTTCCCTTGTGGTTACCCGGGTGGTTTGATTGCAATGGGATGGGCCTGAAGCATCTGGCCCCAATCTTGAGAGATAGGAACTCCAGGACCTAATGAATATCTTGATTGGGATGACCTCTTTTTGTTCTCAGAGCAGCTATATAAGAAAGAACCACAGGGGCTGGAGCAATAGCACAGCGGTAGGGCATTTGCCTTGCACACAGCCGAGCGAGGTTCAATTCCCAGCATCCCATATGGTCCCCTGAGCACTGCCAGGAGTAATTTCTGAGTGCATGAACCAGGAGGAACCCCTGAGCATCGCTGGGTGTGACCCAAAAAGCAAAAGAAAGAAAGAAAGAAAGAAAGAAAGAAAGAAAGAA
>JAOXYA010083121.1:0-11275 GCA_028565675.1 Sorex palustris
ACAATTATACAAGTTACAGAGGTAAAATGGATTTTGGAAAAAATGGCTTTTGAACAAAATGCATGATTTATGCATTTTGTGGTTTATTTGCTTTTAAACTGCACTACTATAATTTTAAAATAATAGCAGATTTTGACATCGAAAGTAGTTATCTGAATGTTTTCAAGATTACTTTAGTAAAGTACTAAATAAAAGGTTTGGGTAGCATTTAGTAAGTAATTGAATCAGGTCCAGCATTACCAAATGCTTTAAAGGTAAATTTCTTTCCTTTAAGGATGTTTTATTGGGTTGAGAGATAGAGTGTAAGACTCAAACTTTTCAGCAGCCATCAGTGGTGTGATCCCTAGAAAATTATGCTCCCTTAAGCACTGCATTTTCAGGTCCTTTTATTAGATTCTGGTCTAGTTGATTAAGAAATTCAGCACTTTGGAAACTACCCCAATGTATTGAAATAACCTGAATTAATCATATATTACATTTATAGGCACCGGGTGCACATCAATATTCACTAACATTTTTGCATTTTATTTTACATTCACCATCAAAAGTTTAGTTTCTATACAGCACCAAAAAATGGACTCATCTGCTCAATATTCTAATCCAACTCCTTCTTATCTTCTAATAACTACTTTATAACCATCATCTAAGACTTTTTTGAGTGTTTTGATTTGTTCTTCACTTTTTTTCTTCAACAAATATGTGATACAATATAATTCTTTTCTTTAAACCTCACTATGCATTTGTCTTAATTCAACCTAGGTCCACCAATGTTGTCCCAAATGATGATTCTTCTTTTCTAAAGATAACTGACTGTCCAGGCTGGAGAAAGTGTGCTGGGTGTTAAGACACATACATACCTTGCCTTGGCTAACTCTCGTTCCTTTTTGAACATCTTATGGTTCCCTGAAAACTTCTGAGGGACCCCCAAACATAAAGCCCAGAATAAACCACAAGCAATATAATGTTTTGCAGTTAATCTTGCCTCCCCAAGTAAATTAATAAAATAAATAGTACTTCATTGTATGTATATGCCACATCTTCCTTATTCAAGTATCTGTTGAAAAGCACCTAGGCTGTTGGGTAGTGTAACCACTGCCATGTCAAACTGGAAGTGGAAAAGGGGTCTGGAAAAGGTCCTTGGGACATTGTAGGGAGTGGGATCTCTGCTGATGGATTTGGTGTCAGAATGATGTCGTTATGAGAAGTGCAATTAACAGCATTGTTATTCCTGGTTTGTCAAAAAAAATGGTTAAAACAACAAAAAATAAAAATAAAACTATTATACTTACATGGAGTATCAAAAAATGTTCATGTCATGAAACAGGTATGACCCCTTGGGAGACTGAAAAAAAAGAGAGAGCGCTCATCATCTTCAAGTGCACATATATTTCAAAGAGATATGAAAAGTTTGGCATGGAATTCAACATTTTTTGCTGGGCTTATCCTCCTCAACCCTCTAAAGTGACCATTGTTCAAATTAAATCTAATATTATTTTTAAATTGTGTTAATTTGAAAATATTTTCCACTTATTAAACATAGGTTTCTACCCATTAAAATTATTCCAGAATGAACTATGCATTTAGCTGTATCTGCCTAAAGGCTAATTAAGGGAGACGTAGTTTTCTACCATAAAGGAATTATTAATGTTTTAAAAATTATCAGAGCTTAGCAATGCGGATCTTTTCAAAGGTGCATTAAGAGACAAAAGGAAGTATCCACCACAACTAACGACCAGGAGATTATCAGCAATGGAAAATTTATCTTCTACATATCTCTTTTTTAAAAAATTTTTATTAGTGAAACTACATCTTTTGATAAGATGAAAACAACTGTTTCAGGAACTCTATACTGATCTATTCAGTGCCAAATACAAAGATGCTGATTGTTTTGTTTCTTTTTCTAAATTATCAAAACACCAGAAATTCAATTTACACTACCAAAGCAAAAAAATATTAAGATAGCATAAAATTAAGTTGATATCACTAGAAATTGAAAGTTAACCCAACATACTATATTGAGCCAGTATAACACTTAGCCCTCTTTTTCCTTCTCCTGTCAATTATTAATTCATAAACTTTAGTACGCTATAAAAATCTAAACAACTTTGCGTAGAAAAATGTTGGGATGATACTTCCTTTGTTATATCAATTAACATCTTTACATAGATCCACATCATTTGAGCTATACAATATTACAACAAATAAAATATGGTTAAAAGCTTCCACATATAATTAATGTTGATTAACTTATTTTTATCTAAATGTAAAAATATATGAAAAACAAATATTTCTATGGGGTTTTTTATTATTTTTGTTATTTTTATTTGGGGCCACACTCAGCTGTGCTCAGGTCTTACAGCAGTAAGGCTTCTCTGCTGGTGGAGCTCAAAGAGTCACTGGGGTGCTATGATTGAACCCAGGTTCAGCTTGTATACTTATACACCTTATATTGCTGGTATAAGGCAAGCACACTACAGGCTGTGCTATCACTACAGTCCATGTACTTATAATTTAATTTCAATCACTGTGTGAAAGATACCATATGATTCAAATATCTCAATCTCTTGTATATGAAGAAAATAAGATAAGCTTGGATTTGTTATTGGGATTGTCTGGATGTATAAAACTAGTTACCCCTCATACACTTATTTACTAATATATCTACCATCCCTCCTCTTACTCAGTTAATTCTACTAACGAACTCTTATCATGTAAGCATTACCTGAACTCCATCTAGAACTTTTTTCTTTTCTTTTTTTTTGGAGGGGGGGAAGGGTTACACCTGGTGATTGATGCACAAGGGTTACTCCTGGCTCTGCACTCAGGAATCACTTGCCATGGCAGTACTCAGGGGACCATATGAGATGCTGGGAATTGAACCTGGGTCGACTGCATGCAAGGCAAACACCCTATCCACTGTACTATGACTCCAGCCCCTAGAACTTCTAGAATTACTATGTAAAAACAAAGAGAAGTAAAAGGTGAGATTTGGAAAATAGGGAAATAAAAACTACTTAAAATCCTTGTTTTCAGTTTTGTCTTCATGACTTCTTTATATCAATGTAACTATACTCATCTGGTAGATAGCTTCCTTAATTATTCACATCCTTCAGATATTTTGTTAAATCAATTACCTCATAATAACTCTGTGATCTGTGCTTCCTTCAGAGACATTTTTAATGGCATTTGGCCGGAAAGTCTATTAATGACACACTGGTTAAAACCCTTTCAACCTGGAGGTTATTGGGCAGATAAATTACTGGTCACACCTATTTCATTAAATGCTCAGTAAGAAATTCATCATTAAATGCCATTTTCAAGCACATCACAAATCTAAATGAGAGTAGCAAAGTGATATTTCTGAAAATGAAAGTAGAAGGTTTTTGCTCATTTTGTTTCCAGGGTGAATATCAATATAAACACACCTTTGACTTTTTTTGAAAGCTAGATCTATTGCTAAAGAAGTAATCACCCAAATAAATCTTTGTATTCCTTTTACACTAGAGAGTAGAATTGCTTCTGATTATACCCTATCCGAACAAGTATATTTTGTTCTACTGTATATGGCAGGGCTGGAACAATAGCACAGTGGATAGGGCATTTGCCTTGCATGCAGCCAACATGGTTGGCCCAGGTTCGATTCCTCCACCCCTCTTGGAGAGCCCAGCAAGCTACCGAGAGTATTTCATCCGCATGGCAAAGGCTGGCAAGCTACCGGTGACATATTCCATATGCCAAACACAGTAACAATAAAGTCTCACAATGTAGACATTACTGGGCCCGCTCCAGCAAATCGATGAACAATGGGAGGAGAGTGACAGTATATGAATACTTTTATTTATTTAAAGATCTCTGGTGAAGTAGAGACAAGCCTAGGAAAAATTGGGGCAAAATTCAGGTGAATAAATGCGCTATTCACTTCCACTATAAGTTCTTTGACTTCTTTAGTTGGTTGCCTTCAGGCATTACCTCCTAGATCAGACATACTCTTGAGTCTAAATTTAGCATTGTGTTTATTATTATAGACTTTACATGAGACTCTGGATGAGTACTGGAAGGAATCACAGAAGTGTCTTTTAATGATACTTAACAGAAGATGTATGGTAAAATTTTCTTTTTCCTCTTTCTCTTATTGTGAAAAGATGACTTCAAACTCCAAAAAAACCATCTGATAAAAAAAAACATGAAATACAGGAAATGAGACCTTCTGATGAATGTGATTAAAGAAAAAGGATGTGGAGAAATTCATTCCCATAATTGATCAACAATATTTTGCAATTTTTATCAGTGATGCTTGCAGAAATATGTTAAATAAAGTTACAAAAAAACCTGAAATATTGGCATAACAAAGTATTTTAAGGCAGTCTAGAACACGCACTACTGAAAAAAAAAAGGTTTTATTCTCTTCTTTGAAATGAGTGACATATATGGAACTAGATCAAATTTCCAGTAAAGTATGAAATCAATATGAATTAACAATCTGATAGGAAAGGATTAATAAAAAATATATTTTAAATGACAAAGTGACAGCAGCAAGTAGGGGGCTCACTTTATATGTGCCCTCCCAGGCAACACATATGGTCCCTTAGCACAGAGCCAGAGACAAGACCTGAGGGCTTCCAAGTTTGGACCAAAAACAATAATAATAACAACAATACATTTTCCTGTCTTTGAGCCATCTCCACCTAGTCATTTTACCTAGCCTAGATCTATGACAGAGGCTTCTCCACAGTTACCTACTTCCGGGTACTCCATTACCTCATCTCTTTTCTTGAATAAAAAAAGAGGCTGGAGATGCATGTACTGCCTGAGCCCATATGCTGCCTGTGCCCATATGTGGCTGCCAAGCATATATAGTGCCTTGGCACATATGTCCATGGCATCTCCCTTACTGAGATATGTCCTTTCTTACCTAGTGCTGAGATGCATACGGGGCTCCATCTTCATTCTGTGGAAGCCTACATTTTCTCTTGAGTACATTAATCTCTCTCTGTGTCTCTCTTTCTGTCTCTGTCTGTGTGTGTGTGTTTCTCTCTCTTCCCTTCACTCCTAATCATCAGAACTTCCAAGTAAAATCAAATCTGCTATATATGTTTTAAAAAGAGTCTGGAGCTATAGCTCGGTATGTATGCCGTTTGCCTTACACTCAGTTGACCTGGGTGAGATCCCCAGCATCACATGGCTGGGAGCCCCACCAGGAACGACTCCTGAGTGCAGAGCCAGGACTAAGTCCTGAACAATGCCAAGTGTGGCCTGAAAAAAGTGCAAACCCTGATTTTTTTCCCTCTGTGGGACCCCATCATGTTCCTTTCAGAATTTCTGCACTTGAATTATAATTACTTACTTTTCAATAAATGCTTGGTTTTCTATCATTTTAGCTGATGCTTACAAGACTTTATTTTCAGTACAGGTTATTCATTTTTTTTACTTACTGAATACATGTTGCAGGGATAATACACTACAAATCTGCTTTTTCTCTTAGATGAAGAATTTTTACTACATTGTAACAAATAACTTGAAATTAAAAAAAAACTTGGAATTATTCCCTATGTCAACTTGTGACTTTAAAAGCTATTCAATCTATATTTAAAGTGTTGAGAATTATGAAACTTCACAATAACACTTTTTTGATATTACACACAGTGACTGTGCATTTCAATACAATTGTAGGAATCATGAAACATTGTACATGCATCTCAAGTACCTGTGGAAGGTGGATTAATAACACCCTGAGACTGATCAATTCAAAAGTCTGTTATTCCATAATGTTCCAAGGAACTATTTTTCTAAAACACCTAAATCTGTTAAATCATCAATGTAAGATATGGTATTTAAACTCATTGTTTAAAAATATGAATTGTATGGAGCTAGAAAGAGAAGGTAAGGATCTTATAGCAGGTAAGGAGCTTGCTTTTCACGTAGCCAAAGAATGGTCTTCCAAACCTATTTGGTGCAGTCCCTGAATGCAGGCCAGGAGCAAGCCCTGAAGATGTACCTACCAAATGTACCCCAAAGACAAAAGCAGGAAGTGATTACATAAATGTACAAATTCACCTTGCTATGGCACCTTCACACTGTCTTTATATGAAGGGGTGTTTATCAATATGCTTGATTAAACATTTAAACAACAGGTAGTGAAAGATTTTTTTAGTTGATATATCACATTAGTCACAAAAATGATCTGTCAACACTAAAACCAGATAGCACTAAATTTTAAAATAGATTATAATACTTCATGTTTAAATCAGAATCCTAATTGTTAATTCCTTTGACAGTTTTAAAAATAGTGTCAAAAGTCTAGTAGAGACTTTGGGGCAACAAAATAGTTTACAGGAATATTCTTGAATGAGGATGGAGTTTCATGTGAAACAAGGAAAGAAGTAAATGTAAACTTTTGTGACGAATAAAGTACATGAGTGACTGAGTGATTACTAATCCTATAGGCTTTTTTTTTCTTATTTTTTGTTGTTCTTATTTCTGTTTTGCTTCTTATTTGTAAAAATACCAGGTTTAACAGAGTGAAGTCAAGAAAATCAATGATGGAGGCTTGAGCGATAGCATAGTAGGCTTGCCTTGTATGCAGCTGACCCCGGGTTAGATCCCATCACCGCATATGGTCCCCTGAGCACCGCCAAGAGTGATTCCTGAGTGCAGAGCTGGGAGTACCCCCTGAGCATTGCCCAGTATGATCCAAAAAGAAAAAAAAAAAAAAAAAGAGCAAGAAAGAAAATCAATGATGGCTTACACTGAATTTCTGTAGTATTATCCTTGATCACTCTGCGTGATATGCTGCTGGCAGCAGATGCCACACAGTGCCCTACTAACAGATTTTTATATTATCATTTCTTCATAAAATTATCTTAAATATGTTGTTTAAGTACAAATTACTTAGTATGAAGAACATAATGCATTTTATGAATAACTGGATATCGATGCATAGTTATCCCATTACAGTTACTATATTATGATATTCATCATCACTGAAAAATTAAAACTAAAAATGTAAGTATTTCTTCTGAATTTACCTTAAGATCAATTATTAAAACATTCATCACATATCATAGATTCCCTAGAAAAAGAATAAAACATTTCCCAGTGATTTCAGACCAAATTATTTAGTGATATATAGTGAATTTATATATTAAATTAAAGCACTTATTGACATATTGTGACTTAAATATTATTTCCTAGAGCACTCTATATAAAATCTAGATCAAAAGTTAGTTATAAGGACTCAGGAGAGAGGACACGGGTCAAGGATTACCTTGCACCCTCCTACTCATGTTTAAATATCTGACCAAAAACAATGTTCCAAACACTTTAAGGGGTCACTCCTGAACACAAAGCCAGAAATACTCCTTCAGAACTGTTGTATTTGTCCCAAAATTAAGGGCAAAATAGTAAATATTTCAATATTATGAATTTTATTTTTTAAAACACACGAAAATTACGTTGATTCATTAACAATGCTCCACATATATTGTTTTTGTTAGAATGAGTTTGGATTATATTATTTAGCATGATGTTCAGTGTAAATCTACTTGATATACAATAAACTAGAACATTAATTTTGGTTTAGAATAAGGAAATTGAGGAGTGGGAAGAATTGTGACAGGAGGGCAGGTCAAAACATTATGGTTCAACAGATTAATATATGGGCTTACGTTTTCCCCTTAACATTGTCTGTGTATACATTTGATCTTGTGCTTATTAGTTTTTTCAATCCATTCCTACCCATTACTAATTAAACTGTAAATGTATATTTGTAAAGCATGTATATAAAACACCTCAAAGTCAATTTTCCTATTTGCTTTATTCCCTGGTAGGATTTTAATAAGATTTATATTTACCCTAGAAATCTCATGCAGATATACTTTAGAAAACGCATTTTGGTGAATGACACAAAGGTTCTAAAGGTTCTTAAATATAGTTCACTTTTTTACTTTTCTTCTATATTTGGTCAATAAATCAAGTAAAACCTTTAATAGGTGTCAGAAAAGTTTTAATGAAAACCAGAATTACTCTAAGAATGGTAACATAAAGAATAAGGGCATTATATGTAATGAGAATACAGGAAAATATAAAGAATAATTTATTCTTTACATTTCTATAAATTTACAAAGCCTTAAGGCCATCTCTGTTTCTCAAACACAGTGCAGTCTTAAAAATTAATACTCTTACAAGTCATTTGCTTTGAAATAAGCACTTCTGAATCTCTCTTGAACAGTAGGAATTGGTATGGAATTTAATCTCATTTTTTTTCCCATAGAAAGTTTTCAGCTGACTTGACTTAGATCACTTAAATTTAAAATGACTCTTGGCTACTACATCCCAAGTACCCTAATGCTTTACTTAGAACATTTTCAAAAAAATGAAAATGACAGGTCTGTTACCAGACACTTTGGAATACAAAAACCTGCCTAAATACAATCAAAAACAAAAATGGAGGAAATCGAGGTCTAAAAAGATCTGAGCAACTCCTAAATATTCCTGGAATTCTAGAGGACTATAGACAATTAAGAATTTTTATACAAGTACAGAAAAAAAAAACTGGGGCTAGAGCCATAGCACATCAGAGAGGGCGTGTGGCAGACCCTGGTTCTATTTTCTATTCCCAGCAGTCCATGTGGTCCCCTGACCACCGCCGGGAGTGATTCCTAAGTGCCGAGCCAGGAGTGACCCCTGTGCATTGCCAGGTGTGACCCAAGTAGCAAAAAAAAAAAAAAAAAAAAAGAAAGAAAGAAAAAGAAAAAAAAAAACAAAAAACAAAAAACAAAACAAAACAACAACAACAAAAACTGAGAATCCTGGCCTCAGTCTTATACTGACTGGTACTGGTTGTGATAATTTTATAGAACAAAGCTATTGTGAAAAAGGAGAATCTACAACATATAATATATGGAATTTTTCATTTAACCAGAAATGGAAACAGCATGTCAAGAGGTGATTGGATAAAATGCGGTCTATGCAGTGAAAGACATGGTATTAAGTTATAAGAAAGAATTAAATTTTATCTTTTTCAGCCATGTGAATTGACTTGCAGTATCACATGGAAAAAATAATAAGCCAGAAAGGGACAACTAATATAATTATAACACATATATGTTGAATCTAAAATAAAATGAAATTGTCATTAAATCACTAAGTATATGTGTGGTTATTAGGGGTGATGAGATTTGGTAACTACGGAGAAGTTGGTGTATAAATTTTCACTTTTAAAATGAAAAAAAAATGACGGTCTATGTCGAGCATGATTACTATGTGATAACAGTGACCATAAATTAGACATTTTCTAAGAGCATAGTCTATTAATTGTCACAAAAAATGTATGTTGTAATTTAAATATGCTATTAAGTGTGCTGAAATAGAATAAAATAGTTATCTATTTAACGGCTCTCTATTGTCACTACAGGTAAGAACAAAGCATTACAAACTAATGGAAATAATTATAAAATCTCAATTTAAACAACACAGCAAAAAGTATCTAAAGTGTTTGAGAGAGCAATTAAAATACAACAGGAACCGATACAGTTCTTTTCCTCAGCTAAATGATTAACTTAAGGAAAAATGTTATATCTTTCACTCTTTTCTTGAGTAAAGATAAATAAAACAATTTCCTACCTCTAAGTAACACTTTTTACAAGAGTAAAGTAATTTCAAATCACTGTAGCACTGTCATCCTGTTGTTTATCGATTGCTTCAAGCAGGCATCTCCTTTGCCCTAGCCCTGAGATTTTAAAAAGTGCCACATCCGAGGCTCTTTCAGGGTCGGGAGAATGAGACCCATCAATGTCACTGGTTTTTGGCATATTGAATATGCCACAGGGAGTTTGCCAGACTCTGCCGTGTGGACAGAATAATTTTGGTAGCCTGCTAGGTTCTCCAGAGTAAGAACTGGATGATAAGATGTCGCTTCCGGGAGCTGGGTTTTATAGTCTCTAGGTCTTGACCGTTGATGGGATTACACAGCGCTGGGGGGCAGTTGGTGGGTGTAATGCCTACGTTCTGGAAGATGGGGAATCTGGGTGGAGGAGGCCCCAGTCACAATCTGAGCAGGCTTGGAGATCTACGCCCCGGTCCCATACACCTGTGTTCCTTGGCTGGTTCCTTCATGTGTAAGGCTCGTCCAAATGTGTGGAGATTGGTCTTAAGCATGGCTGTGGCTGAAACCGGAGCTCTGCTCAGGGCTCTGCTCAGGCAGAGCAGAATCGAACTCGGGTCAGCTATGTTGGCCACTGCAATGCAAATGCCATACCCGCTGTGCTATCTATCGCTCCAGCCCAAAGAGTGTACTCAAAACATGTAAATAAAAGTCTTCAAAATTACCAGAGAATTAAAACAAAATCACAATCAATATCACTGTGGTCATAAATAAGAGTCATGGACACATTTAAACATACCTACAGTTTTAAGTTTAAGAAAAGATGAGAAGTGGAAAAATCAACATGAAATCACATAATCAATAGGAATGTTTTAAATAGGGGTGTTTAGGTAGTAATAAAAACAATGATTTCAGTTTTATTTGAAATTTTATACATTTTATTATAAACCAAAATATAATTTATATACTAATTGCACTACATAATATTCTCTAGAATTCCACATTTAACTGTGTATCAAAATCATATTCAATTAATAAAAAATAGAAATAATCAGCACCATATGCTTTAAAAGAAAACAGGAGTTAAGAAGCTGAAGAAAAAATAATAGTGCTCTTAATCTTAAATTGAATAAAATAATGACCAATTTTATTTTCTAGTAGTATATATAGAGTAGGACATCTTTGTGAGTTGACAGAATGTTAAGATATGATGTTAAAAGTTCAAGTTTCACTGTAGAATTAGAGATCACCATGCTATTTCAGTGATTGTGAGGTATTTAATACTGTAATATAAAAACAATTGAAAAAGTCTAAATTTAATACAATGTGATTTACAGTAATGTGTTTCAATTTAAAAACAATTCTATTGGTATCAAAATAGTTCCTAATCATAGCCATGGAAATAAAAAAGTCACTAAAACAACTCATAAAGTCTTCTTCACTTTATTCAGCCTTACTAGTTCTTGATTTTATGCTAAAATATAAATTCGAGGGCTGTTGCAATAGTTGAGTGGTAAGGCCTTGCATGCACTCAACCTGGTTCAATCCCCAGTGCTCCAAATGGTCTCCTCGAGCCTTCCAGGAGTAATCCCTGAGCGGTGAGCTAGGAATAAGCCTTCAGTTCGACCAGGCATGGCACAAACAATTAATAAATAAATGAATAAAATTCAAGTT
>JAOXYA010083129.1:0-11274 GCA_028565675.1 Sorex palustris
ACCGACTGGATTCCACGGGATGTCAAAAGACCACGTGGCCGCCCACCTACCAGATGGTCAGACTTCTTCATCAAGATTATGAACATTTGGTTTGAGGCTCTTCGTGTTCCTAGAGCGAACAGATGCCATTGGGCTACACTAGTACGCGACAGAGACAAATGGAGACGTTAGTGGCGCCTGCTCGAGCAAATCGATGATTAATTGGAAGTCAAGTGATCAAGTGAATTGATCCATTGTTTTCCAAATTGTAGCTCCAGTCCATTACCCCACAAAAGAAAAGAGCCCCCCAAAAACCTGTGACGTTATTAACATAGCTTTTGAAAGTCAGAACTGCAGCCCAGCTTATCTCTCTTCCATGTCTCTTTCTTCTCACTGTAAGTTTCTATTCCCCTTCAGCCCTTATTTATTCCTTAAGCAACCCACAGCACTGTCATAGGTGTAACAAACTACTGGATATCCCATCCAGAAACCTGTGTGTTACCCATGGCACATGTGTCTCCTTCAGTTCCCACTCCCTATTCATCTCCAAGTCTTAGAAATTCCTCAAATCTATTTATTTCTTCCTACCTCCACTATTTTAGTTCCAGTGAGCTAACAAAGACAGAGGTCCCATTGTTCATAGTCAGCATTTCTGAAACTAGAACACTGCTAGGGCCAAAGTTTCTGTCCTCAATGATCATTCTGAAGTGTAAACTATGTGTGCATGTACGTGTGACAAAAAGATAGAAAGAGAGGTGGTGAGTGAGCAAGAGATAGAGTAGAGAGAACAGAGGGAGAGACACACCTTTATGAGAGGTGAGAAATGAATAAAACAGTCAAGAAAAATCAATCTATGATGGAAAGTTTGATTTGTGCTGTGGAAATATATGAATTATATGGTATATGAACCACATTTCAATAAAACTGCTGTTTTTCTTCATAACTTCACCATAAATTTTAAAAAGACAATCTTTTTATACTTATGGCTCCAGTGACATGAATCTAGAAATGTGGCTCTAGTGATGAAGTACATGCCATGCTTGTATAGACCCTAGCTTTGATCCCTGACATTCACCCACTTCCACTCCATCATAGCTGGGTCTAGCCCACAACGAGAAAAAACTAGTTATACTTAGCTTTTTGAGACAAATTGAAAATGGACAAAATACTATATTGGTTTTAAATTTCTTTCCAGAGCTCTGTAACAAATCAACTTACATATCACTTTTAAACAGAACAGCTTCTATTGCTACTAGAATTTTGAGAATATCATATTTACTTTATAAAGTCAAATGTAACTGATTTTGATGCTCTATGTCCAAAACATTACTTCAGAGAAATCCCATTATGCTTCACTTAATCTGACAAACCTTTTTGAAAATATAAATTTTTATTCCTCTTTCATCCATTATGCACTGGCTAATTTTATCAGTGCAAACACTTTAATTACATAATTTCAGTTCCCTAATGTACACTGGAAACACAAAGCTCCAGCCTTCTTCTTTTCTCTGTAATCAAGTATGATTTGGTTTGTAAGAAATTTTTCAGAAGTACCTGCGGTATTTTTTCTTTCGTTTTAGCCACATGAGAGCACATTCATTAAACTAATCAAACCAGTTCAGCATTGTGCCAAAATGTCAATAGACACATGAGAGATTACAGAAGCATAAATCACTGATGAAATAGCAGGTTAACTAACTTTCTTCGAACTGAAATATCTTGTTTGCAGTTGATGTGTGGGAAAAAACTAAAGATGCAAAGTCAATTAATATAATTACAATTAACAATATAATCAGGACTATTATAATCTTTATCATAACAACATAGATTTAGAGTAAAATATAAATATCTTTTGTTAGTTTTTGTTTGGGTGCCACACCTGGCAATGCTCAGGGGTTACTCCTGGCTCCACACTTAGAAATTAGTATTGGTGGTGCTCAGGGGACCATATGAGAAGCCAGGAAATTAAACCTGAGTGAGCCACAAAGGCAAGTGCCCTGGTATGCTGTTGTTCCAGCCCCAGAGCAATATATTTTAAACAGAGTTGAAAACTTAATTATGTGAAAGATCAGTCATATTTGTAGCACTAGATAATTTGAATTTATTTAAGTAGGTTAAAATCATATAGCAATCAATTATCAATCATCACATGTTCACTTTTATTGATTTATTTTCTCACAATACCATTTACCATTCCTCTAAGTTTTGTTTGATCAATGAGTATGAAGTAAATTTATTTGTATCTGCTAAGGGGTCAGGCTGGGAGGCAAACTACGGACATTTGTTGATGGAAAGTCACACTAGTGGTGGGATTGCTGTTGAAATATTGTAGACCAGAAACAACTTTATTATCAACAAATTTATAAAAGTTGTTAAGCTGTACCTTGTATCTTAAACTTGAAGAATATTTTACGTTAAAAATGATTCTTTTTGCTTTGTTTGATGTTTGTTCTTTTTTTATTTATTTACTTTTAATTTATTAGTGAAACACCATGAGGTACAGTTGTAGACAGTTGTAAAACTTACAAACTTTCATAATTTGGTTTCAGTTATACAATGATCGAGTACCTATCCCTCAACCAGTGCCCATTCTCCAAAACCAATGATCCTAGTAGCCCTCCCATCCCCACACCCTACCCCACCCCACCTATGTTGCTCACTCTTTCCTTTAGGGTGTTGTAGTTTGCAACAGAGATTTTGAGTGGTAATAGTGTTTGGTCTATAGTCTACTTTCAGCACACATTTCGCATCCCAAGCATGTCCTCCAAACATCCTTTACTTGGAGTTCCCATCTCTATCTGAGCTGCTTTTTCCCCCAGCATGTGAGGCTGGCTTACAAGCCCTGGAACAGACCTCCTGGTCCTTATCTCAACTATTTTTGGGTTTTTGACTCCCATTCTGTTACTTTATATTCCCCAGATGAGTGCAGTCTTTCTATGGCTGTCCCTCTCTTTCTGGCTCACTTCACTTTACATGTAGAACCACTGTATGTAAATTTCATGACTTCATCTTTTCTAACAACTGCATAGTATTCCATTGGGTAGATGTATCAAAGTTTCTTTAACCAGTCATCTGTTCTCAGGCACTCGGGTTTTTTCCAAATTTTGGCTATTGTGAACAGTGCAGCAATGAACGTAGAAGTGTAGATGTCATTTCGACTGTATTTTTTTGAGGCGGGCTCTTTCGGCAGAAAGAGCAGTGTGCGGTCCTTTCTAGAAGGGGCAGCAGCCATAGATGGAGCAAATGGGCCACGTGGGATTGCACCCCCAGTGCCCACCAGGTCTTCTAGTGACGATTATTATCACTAATGCCTCTGTGCTTGTGATGGAGCAACCCTGAAAAAGGTGTATATTTATGCAAACACTCTGGATTTCTACATGGTAACAAATTCAATAATGATTTTATTTGGTTTTTTTGTTTGTTTTTTGTTTTTGGGTCACACCCGGCAATGCTCAGGGGTTACTCCTGGCTCGTGCACCCAGGAATTACTCCTGGCAGTGCTCGGGGGATCATATGGGATGCTGGGAATCGAACCCGTGTCGGCCATGTTGGCTGCATGCAAGGCAAACGCCTACCTGCTGTGCTATCGCTCCAGCCCCTCAATAATGACTTTATCGCATAGTGCAATTGAACTGGACGAGCCCGCTGCTTGCTTTACTGAACTTCATCGTCATGCAGACCCACCTGCAGTTCCAGCAAGTCTCTGTGTGTTCGAAGCCTATTTTCACACCCATGACCTCTTGGGGGCTCAATAGGACCCTCTACCCAGTAAACTGTTGAGAGAATCAGTGAGGGTAACGTCCTTATATTGTACTTAGTATCACACAAGCCTCCTTAAGTAAGAGACACTAGTCAGGCTTGACCTGGATTTTTTTTTTAAACTTAGTCACTTAGAATTATAGTGTTTTTTATGGTTGGGTTTCAGGCATACGATGTTCCAACACCAATCCCTTCATCAGTGTCTGCTTCCCTCCAAACGCAAATTTTGCAAACTGGCAAGTAGAAGCCTTCTCGAACAGACTCAAGGCCACCCCCTTTTCATGTGTTGGGAGAGTGGGGAGTTGGGTCTTGTGTCTTGAGTTTTTCTGGCTACAAACTCAACATGAGTAACACAATTCCAACCAACCATGAGCTGTTTGCTTGCTCTGCTGTGGAAGGTACAAACCTCAGGCTTCTCAGAGTGCCGGACATGCTGTACTGCCAATGTGCTAACCCCCCTTCCCACTCAAAAAAAAAAAAAAACGGTTTCCCTTCTTAGACTGAGACCAGAGGGCTGAAATGGAAACTTCTGGATAGCGGCAGAGAGAACTGGGAAGGAAAGCACAATAAAGGTGTGAGAGCTTAGGGCCAGCTCTTGAGTGCAGAAGAGAGAATTTATGCGGCTTCAGAACCACCAAGGGTGTGGGTGGGGAACAGACCACGGCCAGACCTGAGGTTGGCGGAGAACAGAATGTCCCTCCGCCATCCGCCTCTGATGTGCGTCTTGGTGCTCTCTTCAAGGTCTTGGCGGACTTTGTGGGAAGACTGGATGAACTCTGTGACGAGCGAGGCTGCATTGCCGACATCTACAGCGAGCTGAACAAGTGGTCCTTTGAAAGTGAGTCTCTGGGGCCAGAGCAATAGCACAGCTGACAGGGCATTTGGCTTGCACACAGCCAACCTGGGTTCGATCCCCAGCATCCCATATGGTCCCCCTGAGCACCGCCAGGAGTTATTCCTGAGTGCAGAGCCAGGAGTAAGCCCTAAGCATCACTGGGTATGACCCAAAAAGAAAAAAAAAAATGAGCCCCTTCTGTTGCTGGTCCAGAGGGTCATATATTGCTCTGTTCTGTGCTGACTGTTGCCCAGGGGAAACCCTCTAATGCTTTCTGGCACTTACGTGCTAGGAGTTGAATCCATGTGAGGTGAAGGGCACTAAAAATGCAGCAAGTGAATGAAGCAGGCATTCTAGGGATGGGGGATTGTCACACAAGTGGTGGAGCACTTGCCTGCGTGAGGCCCTGAGTTTGATCCTCACCTGCCTAACCATCCCTACCACATAGCTGGATGTGGTTCTCAAGAAATCCAAAGTAATAGACCAGAGGCCAACTCACAGAGCCGAGATAGGCAAAAACACATAAACACACCTGAGTCCTTACTCGGAAGGGAACAGCCACAGGGGGCCCGAAGGAGGCCGACTGGCTTGGTGAGGAGATGTCTGCGATGAGATGAACGGGAATCTGGAAGAGAATCAGTGGGAAGGAGTTTTTAGGTAGTGGCACGGGCAGGGCTAAGCCCTGCAGCAGAAACGCCAGACTCCCTTTGAGTAGAAGCAGAAATGGGGGTGATTGGACTGTAGGGCAGTGAAGGGTAAGTGTGGAGGATCCCATGAGGGTCTTCCTGATCCCAGCCAGAAATGTTTAGTTCAAGACAGATGGGGACCCCTGGGCTGGGGTCCTCAATAGAAACAGATAATTTTACTTTCTCCAGAGAATCAAAGGAGGTTAGCATGATGCATGTGTGGTTATGGGAATGTGGAGGGTGATGGGTGGGGGGGGGTGTCCTGAGGTCTGTGAGGCTATGGAGATGACCACCACAGGAGGCTTTGTGGAGACCCATCTCTCCCATCTGTCAGCCTCACTTTGCAAATTAAAAAAAAAAAACAGGGGCTGGAGTGATAGCACAGCGGGTAGGGCATTTACCTTGCACACAGCCGACCCCGGATCGATTCCCAGCATCCCATATGGTCCCCCGGGCACCGCCAGGGGTAATTCCTGAGTGCATGAACCAGGAGTAACTCCTGTGCATTGCCAGGTGTGACCCAAAAAACAAAAAAAAAATCCAACAGGACATATGGAGGGAAAGAGGAATGAAGGAAGGGGAGATGGAGAGGAAATTTTCCAGGAAACCGTCTCCTGGAAGGGACCGAGGATCAGGAAGAGGAAGAGGATACTGGGGGCTTAGTCCCTACGCAGCCTGCCCGAGCCAACTGCCCAAACCCCCGAGGCAATGGGGTTGCTGTTCCCGGTCAGCGGGTAAAAGAAGTGTATCCCAGCCTCGGGTTTCATGGCCAGACTCTGGCCTGGCTGCACCAGGGAATGCTCACTTGCTGCAGAGAACCCTAGGCTGACTCACAGCAGAGGCCCCTCTCAAGGCTGAGATCTCTCTGGGCTGCCTGCTGAGGTCAGACCCCGTCCGTGAGCACCAAAATCACAGTGGGGGTCCTCTGAGGGAAGAATGAGCTGTGGGTGAGCCACCAACAATGTCTGAGTCTCATCAACCAACAGATGCAAGATTTGTCCTGACATCACACTTTGGTGCAGTAGCAGAACATGCCTGCACCTGCACACAGCTGAGCCCAGCCAGTGCTGACCCCAGTCCCTTGGCTCCTGGTGATCTGTCTGTCCATCGCAGGCCAGTGGCCAGCAGTCAGGTTGCTGAGCCTGCAGATAATGTCTAGAAAGAGAAGCAAGTGATAGCATCTTTGTCTCAGACTCTCCCATTCTGCTGTCTGCTTCGTCGCATGGTTATTCTCTCCCTGCCCCAGAAAATCCCAAATTTTCATGAGAGCAGGAAGTGAGCGTCCTGTGGTTCCCCAGTCCCTGTCTCGACCTCACTGTGCCGCTGTCTCTAAATCACAGGCATCTGCCTTGTGCTCTACGAGAAGAGGTTCGGGCTCCTACAGAAGAACACGGATGCCGAAGCTTTGGACTTCATAGCGGCCGTTAAAACAGTGAGTTGTGGGCTGGAGTGATAATACAGCAGGGAAGGCATTTATTTGCCTTGCACATGACTGGCCCAGGTTCGATCCCGGGCATCCCATATGGTCCCCTGAGCACCGCCAGGTGTGATTCCTGAGTGCAGAATCAGGAGTCACCCCTGAGCATCCCCATCTGGGGCCCCCCACAAAAAACCCCACAAAAAACAATGAGTTGCCCCTACGGGGAGGGCAGCCCCTCAATAATCATAAGCCTCTCCCCAAATCATGCAGGCACATTTTACAATGAGAGGAAGAGTTCATTTTTTTGGAGGGAGGGGGCCTTCCCGGTGATGCTCAAGAACTTACTCCTGGCTCGGCGCTCAGGGATCACTACAGGCAGGGCTCGGGGGACCCTACTCAGTGGTGGGGGCAACCACATGTAAGACAAGTACTATCGTGTCCTCCGTGCTATCTCTCTAGCTCCAGAAAATGCTGGTTTAAGGGGAAACAGTACCTTTGCGTGACATAAATCTTAACGCAGCAGCTTTAAGGCAAATTCCCAAAGACACCCTAACCAAAGGTCAGATGATTCGATCCACTTTGCTTTGCAGAGCCGGACATTTGCACGATCTCAGGGGTCTCGGTGGTCCGTGCTCAGCCCTGTGCAGCTGTTGAAGGCAGAGGGCGGGGGGCTGAAGTTTGCCCGTGATTGGAAATCAAGGAAAATGGGAAACTGAGGCAAGGTGAATAGTTTTAAATCGCGAGAAGAAGCTTCTAACGACACAGTGAGAGATTTTAAATAAAACCCCACGGGGCTAGATTTCAATGCCAGTGGCTTAGAGAGGGGACCCGCTCCAGGACAGGGGCAGAGAGGCCTGGCAAGAACGGATCCTGGCAGAGTTGGGGAGCCCGAGAGGCCATGAGGAACCCCCGCTGCAGTGGGCGGTGAGTGAAGCCATGGTGCTTGTTTCCACAGATGATGAGCACATTTGGGAGGATGATGGTCACCCCAGTGGAACTGCACAAGAGCCTCAACACCAAGGTGTGGCAGGAGCACACGCGGGCCTGGGACACCATCTTCACGACAGGTGAGGACATGTGTGCCCCAAACTGCCTCGGATGGGGACCGGTTTCTGGGCTGGCCACCTGGGTCTTCCGGTGCCATGGCCCTTCCTGTTCCTTGATTTTTTCTTTCTTTTTGGGTCACACCCGGCGATGCACAGGGGTTACTCCTGGTTCTTCATTCAGGAATTACTTCTGGTGATGCTCGGGGGACCATATGGGATGCTGGGAATCGAACCTGGATCTGTCGTGTGCAAGACAAACCCCCTACCCACTGTGCTATCATTCCAGCACCCCCCTTTTTTTTTGCTTTTTGAGTCACACCCCCTTCCTGTTCCTTGGGACTCTGTAAGCTTCTGAGTTTGGGGCATGACTGAACTAGACAGATCCTGGTAGGACAAGGCAGGGCCAGCCACGAAAACGGTAGTTCAGGTCCTCAGGGGCGGAGCAGTAGAAAATGAGGGCTTTGGAGAGTCTAGGTCCCAGGTTCGAGACCCCTGGGGGTTGATGGCTGGTCACACGCGCTCCCCTTTCAGCCTCAGTGGCTTCGTGAATCCTTAGCAGATCGGGCGTTGACAAATCCACTCCCTGCGCCCTTCATTCCCTCCAGCTGGCAGGACTGTCCCCCAAATGTCATCTGAGGCCATGAGGAACGTCCAGTGTGGTGTTCTCTTTGCTCAGCCTCACTGCCCCCTGACTCCCTCTCGCCTTCCTTGCCTCCAATAGTCAAGGCTTGCATCGACAGCCGGTTAGAGAGATGCTTGGAGCAGCCCCACACAGACTTCTTTTGGGACATCTATCGCCATGGCTCCATCTCCAAGAAAGAGCTGTACGCCGTGGTCACCGAGCTGCAACTGGGCGCGGTGGAGACGGTAAGGGGACCGCACTCATGAAGCTGTCGCCAAATGCTTGTTTGTGTTGAGTTTGAAAAACAGGTTCCAGGGGCCTGGGCAATAGGACAGCAGGTAAGGCGCTGGCTTTACACACAGCCGATCTGGGTCAGTCTCCAGCACCACATCTGGGTCCCCAAGCCCCTCCAGGAGTGAGCCCGGAGCACCGCTGGGTGTGGCTTGAAAAACCAATAATGGAGCAATAGACATCCCTCTCAATGTACAGGGTCTAACTGAGCACTCGCTAAGCAGAAGTAAGATGTCTCATGCTCAGTTTAGGGGACTGTCTGATGTGGGAGGGGGCGGTCTTTCTGCTGAGATGTTGGAGAACATAGACTCTCTGAGCACTTGTGATGAGCATAGGGTCATGTCCCCACCCCCAGGCCCCAAAATGTAGGATAGTACAGCAGGGAGGGCATTTGCCTTGCATGCAGCCCACCTGGGTTCAGTTCCCACCTGGGTTCAATTTCCAGCATCCCATATGGCCCCCCAAGCATTGACAGGAGTAATTCCTGAGTTCAGAGCTAGAAGTAACCCCAGCATCACCGAGGGAGTGCATGCCAGTAGCTAGTTAAAAGTCCATGTGATGCAAAATTGATGGCTGAGAGTTTGAAAAACTGTGGTTATCTAGGTTAGCCTACAGTGCTTAACTGGAGCTTTAGTTACTGTAAAAAAATTAAAAAATCACTGAAGCTCTTTGACAAACCAATATTTTTTTTTCTGCCGAAAACTGAGGACTTCGGGGTTACAGGGAGATAGGACAGTAGTTAAGGCACTTCCCTGGCATGTATCATAGCTGTTTTGACCCCTGGTAGCATATGGCTCCCAGTCTCACCAGTTGTAGCCTTGGAGTCAGCCTCTGTCACCTCCAGGTAAGGCCTTGAGGACTCCTGAGGACTCCAGGTGACCTCAGACACCACCAGGGCCAAAGTGGCCCTACCTCCTCGGTCCCTCACATTGTGCCACTGGCCTTGTGAATCAAGAATCACTGGAGATGTTCCCTGGAACCCCTGAGCATAGCTTAGGGGGCTCCCAGACCCCAAATTGCATTTAGGGACTGAGAATGACTCAAGTGACCAAGCTCATGCCTTTTGCATCTGGGTCTGATCATGTCCCCACCCCCCAGGCCCCAGCATGGTAAAAGTGACCCCAAAATGTGGCATAGTACAGCAGGGAGGGTGTTTGCCTTGCACAAGGCCCACCTGGGTTCGATTCCTACCTGGGTTCAATTCCCAGCATCCCATATGGTCCCCCAAGCATTGCCAGGAGTAATTCCTGAGTGCAGAGCTAGAAGTAACCCCAGCATCACCGAGTGTGACCCAAAAAGCAATAAAGAAATAAATAAATAAGAAGCCGCAATTGGGTCATGCCACAGCACTGGGTGGAGAGAGCTTTGATGGGAAGAACTCTGAACTGAGCAGAAACACCAGCCCCAGAGAGAGCTGGTGGAAGAGCACTTCCAGTAGAGATACCCACATGTGTAAAGGTCCTGGGGCCAGAAAGGGGGTGCTGCAAGTCAGTGTGACTGACTGACAGCACAACCACTCAATAGACCATTTAGCCAGGAGCCTTAGCCTTGCATTTGGGGTGTCATGATGCTGCCATGGGGAGCCCTGAGGAGCACTGAATAGCAGGGCAGATGGAATGTGATCGAATTCAGATTTTTAAAAGTTGGGAAAAGGCTGATGGGTGGAGGAGTCAGTTCAAGGGGCGGAGAAGCTGGGAGCCGGGCTCTGCCGTCTGCTGCTTCCCAGAGGTCAGGCAGGGACAGCCGTGACCTGAGGTTCCCCAGCCACGTCCCCGGGGTGCACCCTGCAGTTACCCTCGGCCGGCCGTCCTACGGGGCTCTGGTGAAGGCAGCAGTTATCTGCCTTCGGGAAACGCTTTGCCGCTTGCGGTGAGAGGCGGCCTGATATGGTTAAACGTTTCCCTTTCTGCCCTCGGCCGTTCTGACCGTTCTGGCTGTCGCCTTGGGAAGACCGGAGAAATCTGAAGGGTGTCTAATTTGGCGGCCTGGCCCTGCCCTCTTCCTGTGGCGCACCCCCAGTTTCTGTGCGGTGGGGCCGTGTTCTCTGACAGGAGGGCGGCTGCCCTGGAGGCATCTTTGTCCCAAAATAATCAGTCTTACGGGCTCTGAGATGCTGTCGGGGGCCGGCTCGGGACCGGAGGAGGAGGGCCCCCGAGCCAGTGTGTCCTCTAGTCTGCAGAGGAAAGACCCAGTGATGACGTGGAGGGGAATGTTGGACTCTGTTTAGCTCCAGAAGATGAAAGGTCCGAAACCCAAACTCAGGGGGTGAATTTCAGCATTATGATGCCGAAGGCTACTCTGACTCTTTCTGTTTCTTACTCCTTTCTTCTCCCAGCCTCGAAAGAAAATAACAGATGTCACTCAGAAAAAATCGTGCAGCACTTAGGGTACTTGCCTTGTCCACAGCCAACCCGATGCAACCCCCAGCACTCCAGATGGTCTAGGATTCCCTGTGCCACTCTCAATATTTTTTAAAATTTGTTTTTTTTTTTTTTTTTGCTTTTTGGGTCACACCTGGCTCTGCACAGGGGTTACTCCTGGCTCTGCACTCAGGAGTTCCTCCTGGCGGTGCTCAGGGGACCATATGGGATGCTGGGAATCGAACCCGGGTCGGCCGCATGCAAGGCAAACACCCT
>JAOXYA010083145.1:0-11274 GCA_028565675.1 Sorex palustris
TCTCATCCCATTCCTCCAACCTAACTGTCAAAGGAAAATAAAGGTAAGGAAGTCTGGGGCCAGAGTGATAGTACAGTAGGTAGGGCATTTTTTTGCTATGCGCACACAGCCAATCCAGGTTCAATCCCTGGCATCCCATATGGTCCCCTAAGCCACTACCAGAGGTAACTACTGAATGCAGAGCCAGGAGTAACCCCTGAGCACCACCAAGTGTTATCCAAAAAGCCAAAAAAAAAAAAAAAGAAGAAAAGAGAAAGAAATTTATTCCAGAATTTTATGGCAGTTGTTCTGTTAACCAAAGCAAGACTTAGTATGTACTAAGTCCATACTGTCCAGCAAGCAAATGAGTGGCATGATCATGTAATACTTTTAAAGGCAAAGTTAATTGGCAGCTTTACCTGTGACACTGCATATCCCAGTGCTGCTTAACTTTTGAGGGCTAAGGGTGAGTATCCTCTGGAGACTGTCACCAAATGATTGCCTGTCTTCTCAGTGAAATACACATATACAAAAGTTAAGTCTGCTGTTTCCATTTCAAAAGGTTCATGAGCTCAGATGACAAACTCCGCAAATACAGGACCTCCGGCAGCAAATGGAGATGGGCTACAGGATAGAAGAGAGGTGACAGATGGACTGTAAACAGAAGTAAAGTGGAAACAAACCTCTCACCTGTCTTGTTATCTGGGGGCCCAGAGAACTGGCCTGCCCTGGAGTTTGATAAACACAGCTGTCCAGCTTGACTGCTGTGGGGACTGTATTCCATTTTCGGGAGCACCCTGCTCTAATCCCGTCACCCATTCGGCTGCTACAGGATACTCCGGTAGTTTCCAGTACTTCACTTTCATTAACAGCCCCATGGTCCAGATTCACAGGCTGAAGATATTTCCTATTTATCGGGCCATCTCCAGAATGGAAGTTCTTAAAGTCGAGTTGCTGAGTCATTGGCAGAGATAATGCCAAACTGCTGTCCCTGAGGTGCCCACCAGGCAGCAGGGTGCAGGCAAGGGGTGGCCATTCCCCACACGCCGGGAGCTTGAACGCTGACAGCCATTGCGTGGCTAGTCCCATGTTCTCAGGATCTGGTGAGATTGGACCTAGTTTCCCATGTCTAGTGGCTATTTTAATTCTTCGTGATTTGTCTTTTAGTGTAACTTAACCAGTTTTCCTAGTATTTGTGTTTGAGGTTTCCCAAGGATGTTTTTTGTCTTACAGTGTTATGAATAATCCCCACTAGTTTTTTTTCCCTCCCTTGGATGACTGGGGTATAGCTTTTGACTTTATATAATACTTTTTGTGCACAAAACTGTCGTGTTCATATATCGTCTAACCATCCTCTCTGATCTGCCTATCAAGACATGCTTCAAAAAGCCATTCTTACCCTAAGATTGTAAAATTTTTATTCATACTTTTCTTAAGAATATTTTATTTTTTAGGGGGCTGGAGTGATAGCACAGCGGGTAAGGCATTTGCCCTGCACGCAGCTGACCTGGGTTCGATTCCCAGCATCCCATATGGTCCCCCCTGAGCACTACCAGGGGTGATTTCTGAGTGCAGAGTCAGGAGTAACCCCTGTGCATCTCTGGGTGTGACCTCCCCCCAAAAAAAAGCAAAAAAAAAAGAATATTTTATTTTTTAAAAAGAGGGGATGGGGGGTCATACCCAACGGTTTGCTCCTGGCTCAGTTCTCAGGATCACTCGCTTAACATGCTGGGCAGTCACTCACTGTCCAGGAGCAAACCTGGGGAGACCCCTTGCTAGGCAGCAGCTTTAACCGGCTTGCAAGTGTCTTAATCTCTCAGGCCTCAACCAAATGGAGGATGCAGGTGAAGAAAATGTAAAAAATAGAAGAATTGTTGTTTCGTTTTGGGGTCACACCTGGCAATGTTCAAGGCAGCAGCCCCTGGCTCTGCACTCAGGAATCACTCCTAACGGTACTTGGGGGAACCATATGGGATCCGGAGTCAAACTAGGGTTGGCTACTTGCAAAGCTGTACTATCTCTCCAGCCTTCCTGCTCCAGCCCCCAAAATGTAAAATTTTTTAAATTCCGAAAGTGAGGTGAGAATATAGCTTTGTTTTTCAGAAATTAATCCTCTGTGTTAACCACTTCTGTGTTCTTTATTTACCCACTTGTATGCCAGGCACTGAGCTAAATGTTTTCCACCAGGCCGTGCTCGTGCTCTGGGCTTACTCCTGGCCCTGTGCTGAGGGTTCACTCCTAGCAGGATATTGAGGGCGGTGCCAGAAATCCAACCCAGGTTGGTTGCGTGTGAAGCCAAGTGCCTTACCTGCTGTGCTATTGCTCTGGCTGGTAAAACATGTTTAATATATTTTCTTTAACTCATTGTACCCAAAGTATTATCATTTCAACATTAATTACTGTAACTTGGGAGAGAGAGTACTGAAGTTAAGGCATTTGTTTTACTTTTGGCTGATGCCAGTTCAACCCTGACATTGCGTATTTTTCCTGGAGCACCCTCAGGAGTGACCCCTGAGCACAGAGCCAGGAGTAGCCCCTGAGCACCACCAGCTATTGCCCAAAACCAACCAAACAAAAAATTATTAATGAGATAGTTGACATTTCGTGTGGTGTGTGTGTGTGTGTGTGCGTATGCGTGCGCGCGCATGCGCCTGCACATGCGCAGTAAGTCTTGACTTTGGTGTCTTTTACATTATACCTATTTAGGTGAGAATTTTTTTTTTTCTATAACCACAAAAACACAAACCCATGACACTCTTGGTTGACTTGGTAGATTCACATACCCAAGTTGTTTTGAAGTGACTTAAAGGCTTCCCAGGGAGTTGGGGGTAGCCCAGTGGCAGCAACACCTGCCTGCCACTGTGAGGCCGAGAGTCGCACTGGTGCTGTCCGTGTGCCAGAGCTCCGTCCCAGCCCCAGTGCTCTCTGGCATCCCTCAGCACGGAGCCCAGCACATGATCTCTAGCGCACCACAGCCACAACTGAAAAACGTGCGACCCTTAGCGAGCAACTACAGCTGGAATGTTCCCCAGCATCTCAGCTTCAGACCCCAGCTGTCGCGGCAAATAGCATTCAACTCCTTAGCTCAGCGGCCAAGTGCATGAGCACTGCAGCAAGATGTGAGAGCCTCCCCTGCAGCAGCAGCCTCGATGAGAGAGGAAGGCCGGGGGGTAAGATGAAGCACCATTTGGTTTTCAAGTTTACATCGAAGTTAGCTAAATGAGAGACTTCAGTTCCTCGGTCACACTTGTGCCCAACTAGCGGTTGCCCTAGTGTGCAGTGTTGTTCAGGCCGTCCAAGCAAATAGGACAGCTCCTGCTTTGAAGAAGTAGCTATGGACGATGTAAATAGAAATCAGATGTTCTGCCCACTAGGGAGTGAAGCCACTGTTTTGTTTTTTGGGTGGTGTGTGTGTGTGTGTGTGTGTGTGTGTGTGGCGGGGAAGCTTTGGGGCCATCTCTAGTGGTGCTCAAATATTGTTGCAGGCTCTCTGCTTAGGGACTACTCCCCAGAGTGCTCGGGAAATTGTGATTGTGCAGTGCTGGGAGTAGAACCTGGGACTGCCGTCTGCAAGGCTGTCTTTGAGCGCTCTCGCCAGCCCCCAAGCCTCTGTTCCAGAGGGAGCAGAAATTGCAGAAGGTGGTCCTCTGAAACTTCCCATCAGGGGCCGGAGAGACAATACAGGGAGTGGGGCATTTGCTTTGCACGTAGCCAACCTGGATTTGATCCTCAGTACTCCATATGGCCCCTGAGCCCAGCCAGAAGTGATCCCTGAGCACCACTAGGTATGGCCCAAACCCTTTTCTCCCACAAAAGCTCCCTAAACTTCCTATCAACCCCAGTCCAGACATACAGAGGTGCGCTTCTACACTCCCTTTTTGGAGAACTGCTGCCCTGAAGTGTGCTGGCAGCCTTGACCCCACATTTGTGGAGCTCCTGCTTCCCAAGAGTAGAACATGGGCCAAGTGGACACCCATGCAGGGGATTGTTGGTTCCTGCGGTATCTGTCGTGAACACTTCCCAGAAAAATAATAAAAAGCTTTGTAGGATTGTTGACCAAGTTTTGGGACTCACCTAGGGAATTTCCATCTCTTTATGGCTTTGTTTCTCTGGGAAAATGTTCTCTATTCCAGAAATGCACAATACATTTTGGAGTATTGTTTTGTTTATAAGGTGATCAGGAAGGGATACCGGCAAAAGATCAGGGGTTGCCTGTTGTTTTAACTAACAGAAGGTGCAGGGACCTAGTGTTTATGCACTAGCTGAAAATGTATCTTATCACCTCATTGGCCGTGAATGAAAACAACCCTTCCTATGTTATATTTAACTCATTTTGCAAATCACTTTTAGACAGAAGTTTTAATTTTGTTTTGCCTTGGAATGTGGTGTGTGTGTAGGGTAGAGTTTGAAAATTAATTTGTCTAGAATAGAATCATACTCATCTTTTGGTTTTAGCTACTATTCATATTTATCGTATTCTTATATTTGGTGGCATTGGAAGAAAATTATACCTACTGGTGCTCAGGGCTTACTCCTAGCTCGGTCTCACAAATCACTTCTAGTGGTACTTGAGGGACTATATGCAGTGCTCAAGATTGAACCTGGGTTGCCTGTATACAAGGCAGGTGCTTTAACCCATTATCTCTCTGACCATATGGGATGCGTAAGGTTAATACTTGAGGGGCTGGAGCAATAGCACATCGGGTAGGGCATTTGCCTTGCACGCAGCCGGCCCGGGTTCGACTCCCAGCATCCCATAGGGTCCCCTGAGCACCACTAGGAGTAATTCCTGAGTGCAGAGCCAGGAGTAACCCCTGTACATTGCCAGGTGTGACCCAAAAAGAAAAAAAAAATTAATGCTTGAAATTAGAATCTGTTAGGTGATTTTTTTTAGAATCTTTTAGATGAACTTTTCAGATGAATTTTTTTCTTCTTTTTTGTTTTTTGTATATTTGTTTTGGGGCCACACCCAGAGGTGCTCAGGGATTACTCCTAGTTCTGTGCTCAGGAATCGCTGGCAGTGCTCAGGGGGACTATATATGGCATTAGGGATTGAACCTGGGCAAATGTGTATAAGGCCAGCTCTTAATAATAGCACATCTGATAGGGTATTACTCCATACCATTTTGTTTGCTTATATAGGCCATACTTAGGAATGGAGCTTAGGAATCACTCATGGCTCTGTACTTGGGGAATCATTTCTGGCAGGACTCTGGGGAACATAAGGGGTTCTGGGGACCTGTGTCAGCTGCATTTAAGACAAGTGTCTTGCCTGCTATACTATATCATGGACTAGATAGATTCTGGACTCTGGCCATGGCCTTAAGCACCTCTCCCCTTCGGTCTTCAGTCTGTCTGCTTAGTTTAGTTTATAAATTTTTTTTGGTAGGGAAGGGGGAGGTGTTGGCAAATCCGGCAGTGCTCGGGGCTTACTCATAACTCTGTGCTCAGGGATCACTTCTGGAGGGGTTCAGGTGGCCGTATGGGTCTACTGGGGATCCAGATTGACCACAGGCAAAGCAAGCACCTCCCTCTGCTTCCTACTCAGTCAGATTTAAGAAGAAACCTTTGATGCGAGGGAGACAGCTCAAAGAGCTGGAACACTTACTTTGCATTTGGGAGCCGTGGGCTTACGCTCCAGCACCACGTGGTCCTCAAAAAAATAAAACACCAAATGTGATGTCAAAATACACAAAATATAAAAAGGAGGAAGCTTTGAAGCTTATACTACTACATGCACTTTTAAATCCTTAATTTTAATAAGGTGCTAAAAAACAACACGTACAAATCATGCTTGTACCGTTTATTGAATGTAAGTTATTACTCAATAAAAGTTTCCTTTATGGAAAAATTCCTTTTTTTCTCTCTATGAAATGGCAGTTCATCTTAGAATATTTAAACTATTTAAAGGTGAAAGTACACAAGAGAAGTTGATATGCTACAAGGAATTGTGTACCCCTGTTTTTTGGAGGTGAGGCACACCTGTCAGTGCTCAGGGCTTATTCCTGGCTCTGCACTCAGGAGTTACCTCTGGTGGGACTCAAGGGACCAGATATGGTGCCAGGGATTGAACTCGGCTGGGTGCAAGCATACCCTGCCTGCTGTACTATCACTTCAGTCCCAGGAACCTGATACTTTTAAGAGTCATGATATTGATTCCATAAAAGTTGGTTTTGTTGAATTGAGAAACAGGTGGGACATCTTCAAGTATTCAGATATAGTTTTTGTTATACTTAGATTTTCACTCTGATTGCATTTGTTGTTTAAGTAGAATTTAGCCTATATTTTATTCTGAGGGAGAAAGAACCTAAGGATTTGCTCACTCCCTACTCCTTAAAAATTATCGTGCATTCAGTGGCCACTCAATACCTCTATTGCAAACCACAACACCCTAAAGGAAGGAGAGAGCAAAAAGGAATGCCCTGGTTTCATTGGTGGTGGAGAATGGGCACTGTTGGAGGGATGGGTACTTGATCATTGTATAACCGAAACCCAAGCAAGTTTGTAAGTCTACAACTGTACCTCATGGTGTTTCACTAATAAGAAAAATTAAAAAATCATCGTGCATTGATGTGTAGAAGGGCTAAGTCCCATGGTGAATTCTTGACTCCAGACTATTTTTAAGAGCCTCCAGACCGTGTGGATCCGAAATCTGTAAATTGTCTTTAAAAGCTCAGAGGTTTGATTTGTTGTGGCAAGCATGAAATTTGTCTTTTAAATAAAAGTGTATCTTAGAGAAAAGCTGAACTAATACATACAGAAATAATCTTTAACAGAATCCTTGATTAGAACTCACCGGCTTTGCATGTACTACAGCTTAATGAAGATGATCCGCTTTCAACAGGGAGGAACAGCTGTCCTGGTGTATCTTAAACTGCTTCCACTTTGCCAGGCCTGTCACAGAAGATATTCATCACACTCAGTAGTCTGATTTTGTTGAAATGCTTTTATTATTTTGGATGCAACAGACTGCTCTGCTGTTTACCTGTGAGAACCTGTACTAGTTAGGGAATCCTCTAACAGAAATAAAAAGGAAGTGAATAAGGAAGAGCACTGGTTGAATAAGGCTCAGCTGCATGCAAGGTTCACATCTTACCTGCTGTATTCTCCCCAGCCCTAAGCTCTGAAGTATTTAATACTTAGATACCAGAACCTAAATTTCGTGGTTTTTTTTCTAGGCTTTTAGGGTCACATCCAGCGATGCTTAGGGATTACTTCTGGCTCTGCACTCAGGAATCACTCCTGGTAGTGCTCGGGGGACCATATGGATGCTGGGAATTGAACCTGGCTTATGCACATGCAAGACAAATGCTCATCCTGCTATACTATCGCTCCGGCCCCCAGAACCTAAATTTTATAAAGGACATCTGTTTTGTTTTCTAGTTATATTCTCAGTACCTGGAACAGGACCTGCATGTAACGGATGTTCAATGAATATTTGATAAATACCATTGTCTCTAAGAGCGGGTTGATTCCCTGTTATTTGTTTATCATGGCCCAATATTCTCTGACAGTAACCATCGGATATTGTTGAAGATGGTGGTTCCTTTTTATCCCCTTACGTCTCATTATAGAGGAGTATCCAGAGACTGCGTCAGTCCTCAGAGGGGCCGGAACTATTTTTTTCACGGCAGAAAAAGAAAGGGGAAAAAGTAGGGGAAAGCCAATTTCCTTTGTTTCTTGGGATTTCAGTTAAAGATAGAAGAAATATGAGCTCAGTAGGCAAGAAGTAGCTTATTTTCCAGTTTAAAAAACATGAGGGAGCTGGAGCAATAGGACAGTGGGCAGAGCATTTGCTTTGCACACGGCTGGACCTGGGTTCAGTTCCCAGCATCCCATATGGTCCCCCAAGCACCGCCAGGAGTGATTCCTGAGTGCAGAGCTAGGAGCATCATCGGATATGACCCAGAAAGCAAAAAAAAAATTTTTTTTTTCTTCCCTGTAGGCTTGAGAGAAGGCTCAAAGGGCCTAAAACACACACTTTGCCTGTGGAAGGTGAGGTTCAGGTCTCAGACCTACATGGTTCGGCCCCAAAACCAAAACTTTTTTTTTGTATGTGTGTGTGCTTCTGCATCTATGTGTATATGTGGGGTATATGTGTGTGTGGTGCGTATGTGTATAAAACATTTTCATTTCAGCCATGTTTAAGTGTCAGGTTGAATACCACCGTGTGCTTTGGCATTGTCATGGGTATTCCATCATTTATCTCTGAACTTTTTGGTCATCTCCCATAGAAGCTGCCCATTGGACAGTGACTCCCCCTTCCCCCTCCACCGCCCACAGCTGCCATCCATTCTCTCACCTCATAGACATAGAATCAGAATTTTTGTCTCTGTATAGGTTTCTTCTTCTAAGATTTAATATGGTCCCTTTGCTTGGAGGATTCCCCCTCTAAAAAAAAATTTTTTTTTTTTTGCTTTGAGGGTCCAAGGATTTAGCTCAAAGGACTGGGGGACAAGTCTGGTCTGCACAGGGCGGGGCCCTGGGTCGGATCCCCAGCATTGCATGGCCTTGCACCCTTGAGTGTAGTACCACTTGGGGAGCTCCCCCCGACTATAAAAACAAACAAAAAAGCAGCCTAAGAAACAGAAGAATAAATGTTTCATCACATCTGGCAGTGCTCAGGGCTTCCCTCTGGCTTTGCAGTCAGGGGTCACTTCTGATGACGTTTTGGGGGGGGGGGCGCATCTGAGGTGCCAGGGATCAAATCAAATCTGGTTTGACCAGGTGGGAAGCAAACGCCCTACCTGCTGTATTGTCTCTCCAGTCCCAGGAGTGAAATTTAAAAACAAAAAAATGTTTCTGTGCCTTGGCAATGATGCTTAATAAACATTCAAAGACAGACTAACCCAGCAGAGCCCTTTACAGCATGCCACAGGAGGTTATTAAAGCCGGGACAATGAGATTCCTGATCTGTATGTCTGTGGGCTTATTTCCTCCAGGCCTCGCTGATAAACCTGCACTGGCACTAATATCAGAGATTAGACTTTTTCCACGTTTCACAAGGCAAATTGTTCTCCTTCTAGCCTGATTATGAAGAGAGTGATCAGTGCAGCGCTATGGTTGCTTACACAGGCATTAGGACAAACTCTGCATACAGACCACAGTGACAGAAGGCTATGGAAGGCAGCTTCATTAAGAAATTTTATGCTTATATTTGTTTCTTTTCCTATTCTTTATATCATCCTTCCTTTCTTCCCTCTCTCCGTCCCTCCCTCCCTCTCTCCCCCTCCCCACATTTTCCTTCCTTCCTCCTCCCTTTTTCTGAGTGGGTTTTATAGACAGTCCGATCCTAATGATCCTAATAGAGAATGGCCCCAGCAGTCCATTGGAGGGAGATGGGGGAGGAGAGGAAGCATCCTTTTTATTAGACAAAAATGGACTTGTTGAGGAAAAACATATATCATGACTGGTAAAGAAACAGGAAGAGGGGCTGGAGCGATAGCACAGTGGGTAGGGCTTTTGCCTTGCATGCAGCTGACCTGGGTTCGATTCCCAGCATCCCATATGGTGCCCCAAGCACTGCCAGGAGTAACCCCTGAGCATCGCTGGGTGAGACCCCCCCTCCCCCCAAAAAACAAAACAAAACAAAGAGCCTTTGAGTAATTGTCTGAAAAGGAAAACCCGTGGAATTTAGATTTCAGGCAGGATCTTAGTCTGTGGGCAGTTTTGGTTTGGGGTGCGCAGCTACTCTACTCCTGGGTCTGTGCTCAGGGGTCACGTCTGGACATGCTGTGGGAACCATGTGGTGCTAGGGATCAAACCTGGGCCTCCTACATACATAACCTCAGGTGAACAAGAACATTGGGCAGAAGCTCATCAGGTGAGCTCCTCCCCGCCTGTGTACTAAGGCAGATCTCGTCCGTTCTGTCTCCTTGTCTTGCCTATAGAGTGGGGGATGGTCACCAGGTAGAGTCAGAACCCCAGAGGGTTTAGGCCAAGGCTATTGGAATACATGATAGGTATGTTTACAGTTTACTTGATATGGTGTCTGTCAAGGCCGGGAGTTTCTATACCAGAGACAGAATTACTAGCAATGAACAGCAACCCCAAACCAGGATCAACTCCAACTTGAAAGGGGAACTGGGTCTGGTGGAATTCAGTAACTCCAGCGACTTGGGATTTTTATGATTTTTAAGTACGTTAAAGAGATGCTTTCCTTCCATCCTGTTGGAATATGAATAGATATATCTTGCCATTATTGCCTTGTCCCCACTTGTCCCCAATTAAGATTGTCGGTGTTTATAAAGTTTACTTGTCCCAAACTGAAGCTTGCGTTTTCCTAGTCCCATCACCGGGCCCTCCCTCAGCTCAATATGCTTTCATTGGCACCGGCTCTAGGTTTTCTTTACAGGAGCAGCTGCTGATTAGTGACAGCTTCTGTGCAAGCAGCCTGTCATTTTTGGCAGGGGAAGGGGACATCCGTAGCAAGGCGAGACTGTATTTTCATTTGCTGAGTTTACTTTGCCTCATGGTAATATGTCTCAAAGGCAGTGGGGTTCGCGGAGCTGTCTTCCCAAGCTGGCTTTGCAGCTTCTCGCTGGAGAACTCTCAGCAGATGAACCCAAACCAGATGGATTTGATGTCTGTCAGACGGCTGCCAGGAGGCCAGCGTCATTCTGATGTCTCCTGCTTTCTGCTTGTAAGACACATCCTCTTGTCTTGGCACCGTATAGTCAGCCTTTCTCCGTTGCATTTGGTAGTCAATGAAATTTTGTGGGCTTGGTTATTTTTTGGCTTTGGGGCCATCCTTGATGGTGCTCAGGGGCCACACCTGGCGGTGCTCTGGGGCCCATATGCAGTGTCAGGTTTTGAACCAGGGCCCCATGCCAGGCAAGTGCCTTAACCTTTGTACGGTCTCTCTCCAGCCCCAACAGGAGATTGTTGATAAATGCTTTTCTTTCATATTCAACTTCCTTGAGATGTGATTAAAGGAAAGTATAGTGTGCGTAAAGAAAAGGCTCCTTCCTTTTGGAATCTCAGTTTACCTTATGCCGCCTCATTTCACGTGCTTCTTGATGAAATCGCAGCAGCGGGTGTTCTCGCGCTTACGACACCTGGCATGATGTTTACAGATGGTACAGCTTTGCAATTATATTTCCTTTGATTAGCACCCCTGATGAGTCAAAAACCTCCGTCACCATATCTCTATGATTCAGTCTCATTATTCCTGTAATAGGGATTCAAGTTAATGATCTCCACGGTGTCAAAAATAACATCTTGAAGGAAATGACTGACCTCCCATCCATTTCCCTTTACAAAAAAAAAGTTCTTTGGGTACCATGAAGGTCTATC
>JAOXYA010083153.1:0-11273 GCA_028565675.1 Sorex palustris
GAGCCGTTCATAGGGGGTAACTTGTGGTCTCGGCGGGGCGGGAAGGATGTGCCGGTTCCACCCCCCCCCCCATGAGGCTGCAGTTGCCCCGTCACTGCCGGCTCATACCTGGCTGTCCAATAAGCTCTGAGGTGTCGGCCACCATGCCACCGGGGGGTGGAAAAAGGCAGAAGAGACAGACACCCTTTCCCTCCTGGGGGGCACGGCACCATAGTTCAGTGCATAGTCCATTCACATTTCTGCCGAAAGCTGCTGGGCTCCGAATTAGGTCCGTGTGCCTCTGGGGCCATGGGGGCTGGGCTATTTTTATGTTGACTGGGCCTGCCCCTCCCCTCCCTCCCTCCCCCTTTCCCCCCCTTCTTACTCTCCCTCCCCCTTTTCCTGCCCATCCCCTTCTGTTTCCTCTTCTTTTTGACTCACACCTCCTAGTGCTCAGGGCTTACTCCTGGCTTCATGTCCAGGGGTCACTCCTGGCGGGGCTCAGGGGGCCGTTGTGGTGCTGAGGATCGACCCCGGGCCAGCCATGCGCTAGGCGAGCCCCCTACCTGCTGTGCCACGGCCCAAGGTCCCTGGCCCAAGGTCCTTAGAGGGGGTGTTCTTAGGAACCGCTGACACCCTCCTCGATCGTTTTTGAATTTGCATTTTTCAGAAATGTTTATTGAGACACCAGGGTTTGTGAAGTTGTTCGTGATAGAGTTGCTTCAGGCAGACAGGACAAATATCCCACCCCACCGCTGATGTCCCCTTCCCTCCCCCCATATCCCCGGGTTCCCTCCCACCCCCCAGCCTACCCCCTGGCGGGCACGTGACAAATTTATTACTTGGTCCGATTAAACGGAAAGGAATGGCGCATAGAATGATGAGAGATCAGTCGACCAAAGTCCGTTGTGGTGATGAGTTGCTGCTTCAGCCTTTCTTCGTCTAGTGGGGCAGCCACAGGCTCCGTCGGTGGAGCCCAGTGTCCCCCGCTGGGAGGGCCTACTGCCCTTCAGGGACACGCCTCACCCCTCACAGAATTGAGCTTGAGGCTGGTGCTCCCTGGGGGTCTGGAGGCTGGTGCTCCCTGGGGGGGTCTCGAGGCTGGTGCTCCCTGGGGGTCTCGAGGCTGGTGCTCCCTGGGGGTTTGGAGGCTGGTACTCCCTGGGGGTCTGGAAGCTGGTGCTCCCTGGGGGTCTGGAGGCTGGTGCTCCCTGGGGGTATGGAGGCTGGTGCTTCCTGGGGGTCTCAAGGCTGGTACTCCCTGGGGGTCTGGAGGCTGGTGCTCCCTGGGGGGTCTCAAGGCTGGTGCTCCCTGGGGGTCTGGAGGCTGGGTGCCTTGGGGGTCTGGAGGCTGGTGCTCCCTGGGAGTCTCGAAGCTGATGCTCCCTGGGGGTCTCAAGGCTGGGCGCCCTGGGCTGATGCCTGCCCCACTGAGTCTTGCTGATGAACCCCCATACTCACAACCGACCCCCCACCCCGTCACCCAGCTCCTCCATGAGGCAAACGGTCATGCAGTTCATCACTCAGGGCCAGAGAGGGGGTCTGGGGAATCCCAGGCTTAGTGGCACAACTTGCAAGGTTGGAATCACAGGTGTCCCTGTGACCCCACAGCTGCCACCCTCACCACCACCCGTCTGGTGTGGACAGTGGGTCCCCTTCTGGCCTTGGGGAGCCCCCAGGTCCACACCCCAGGCATTTACTAGCCTCAAGGTGCCATGGTGCAGTGGCCGGGCTGGCTGGTGTGGAGCCTGGGACCCTCCCAGCTTGCCTCTAACTCAGTTTCCCCCTTTGGACCTGGAGCAGTGGGGCCAGCTAGGGTGGGCCCAGGGCAGTGGGCAGGGCTGAGGCCGCGGCTCCCCCCAGGGCTGCTCCTGGTGCAGGAACTGGGACGGCAGCAGGGACCCCACTGGGTGGGTGTCTGGGCGCTTGGGGGGACATGTGGTGCCTGGGTCAGACTTGGGGCTCCGTCATACAGAGTGTGGCCCCGGCCCTTTGAACATCTCCCAGGCTCTGCAAACAGCTCGTGTCTGCTGCCCACCGGGGGCCACGCCCAGCTGCCCCTCACAGCCAGCACCCTCCCCCTGAGCGCGCCCAGAGCCTACTCTGGGCCAGCACATCCAGCACCCTTGCCAGGGTGGCCGTGTCCGCGCCTGCCTGGGGCCAGAGAGGCAGATGCCGCCAAGAAGCTCCTGGCGGGAGGTGGACTGGGCGGCGGAGCCCCCGTGTGGCTCTTCCTCACGTGCTTGCGTAGGAAGGTGTCGGGAGGGTTGGCGCCTGTTGGCAGAGGCCGCTGGGACAGAGCCCTACCCATGGGCACCAGCCCTGCCATGGCGGCACTGTCCGGCGCGTCACCTCGGGCCGCTCAGCCCAATCCCACTACCCGGGATCACGCCGAGTTCTGTGTCCCTGAGACTGTCCTGCTGGTTCCCATGCCCGGGCAGGGTCAGGTCTGCCCTGTCTTGGTGGCAGGGGTGGGCGGCAGCGTTACTGGCCCCTGGGCCCTGGCAGGCCTCCGTGTTCAGCTCGGTCCTGACTCTTCTGCACCCATTTTGCAGATGAGGAAACGGAGTCTGAGGCAGGAGGAGGGGACGGGCATCGCGGACTTTCTCTCCGCAGCCCGTGCGTGGAGGGCAGGGGTGGAGGTGCAGGGCCCCTGAGCCACCTGCGGGCACCCACCTCCGGGCAAATGGCTGCGGGTGTCTGGGCTCTGGCGGAGGCGGGCGGCCCGGCCATGCTGACTGGCTGGAGCTCTCCACGGCCGTCCAGGCAACAGCCACCCCGAGAGGCGGCGGCAGGGAGAGAGGGACAGAGGGAGCCCCGGCTGGCGGTGGGACCCGGGGGCCTGGAGACTCGCCTGTGAGCAGCAACGCTGAGCCACAGCCTGCAGGGGACACGGGCACTGCTGGGGCTCAGGGCACAGTGCTCGGGATGGTGCTGGGTGCTCAGGGCACAGTGCTGGGGACAGCGGTAGGTTTCCTGCTGGGGACTGAGGGGACAGTGTAGGGACAGTGGTGTGGCAGTGTTGGGATACTCAGGGGACAGTGTTGGGAACACTGCTGGAAAGACTGGGGGTACACTAGTGGGGACACTCTGGGGGACACTATCGAGTGGCTCTCTGGGGACACTGTGGGACACTGCTGGGGCTACTCCCCACTTCCTCCCATTCGTCAGGGTTCTCCTGCACACTTCTTTGTGCTTCTCACGGTTTCTGATGTTGTGTCCCTGGGGCTGCACCTTGTCATGCTGTGGCTATTGTCGGCCTGTGGGTTGGGCGGGGTCCACCATGGCCCCCAGTGGGCCTGTGGGGTAAAGGGCTCAGTCATGGCCTACAATCGACCTGTAAGGTGGACAGGGTCAGTCACGGTGTACAGTGTGTCTGTGGAGTGCAGTGGTCCGCCATTCTGCAGCTGGTCTGTGGGGTGGACGGGGTCTGCCAGGCCTACAGTGGGCCTGTGGGGTGGACGGGGTCAGTCACGGTGTACAGTGCATCTGTGGGGTGCAGTGGTCCGCCATTCTGCATCTGGCCTGTGGGGTGGACGGGGTCTCCCATGGCCTATGGTCAGCCTGTGCAGTGGACGGGGTCCGCCAGGCCTACGGTGGGCCTGTGGGGTGGACAGATCCCCCATGGGCTGCAGTCTGAGTTCTGCCCTTTTGTGCAAGGCGGGCGCTGAGCCGTCCGGCTGTTTTGCCCCCTTAGATCCTGGAGAGACGCTGGCTGGACCCAGTGTGACGTCTCTGTGCCTCGACTCACTCCTTCCGGGGTCCTTCCCAGGAAAGACAAGCAAACGGACAACAGCCTGTCTGGACCTTCCCAGGCAGCCAGAGACGCCGCTGGTTCTGGTGCTGGCTCTGGGGTCCGGCTCTGCTCCTGGGGCCCAAGCTGCAAAGAGGGCAGCCCCCAGAGGCCACAGGCACCCAGACCTGCCGCCAGGCCCCTGCCCAGCTCAGCATTCTTGGGGACCGTGGCCAGCCCACCATGTGGCCGCTGTGGGGGAGGGGCACGAGCAGGACCCAGCCCAGCGGGTGTGGGGGCGTCTCATGCTGTGGCCTGGGGTCCCGCCCAGCTGGCTGGGGGCATCTTAGGTGCTGTCACCTGGACTGCTGGCCGGCCACGTGCAGGGCTGTTAGCAGGGCCAGCGCAGAGTGGGTGCCTGGACAGGCGAGGGCTGGGCACGGAGTGGGCAGGGCTGCAGGGGTCAACCCTGAGGTGCTACGGCCTCAGAATGGGGGACCCCCACCCTGCACCGCCCCCGGCCCTGGTCTTTTTGGGTTCACGGCTTCCAGCTCTTTCTCTCTTCAGAGAATTGGAACATGTCCAGGGAGACGACGTGGGGTGAAGCTCGTCCCTTCAGGGCCGTGGTGCCCAGCGCAGGCAGGCCGGGCTGGGGTCTCCTGGCCCGGGCAGCAGAGGACACAGGAAGGACGGGTCCCCGATGGAGGGAGACAGTCCGCACGGCCAGCGCGCAGTGGACCCAGGGCCGCCAGGACGGGGCCCAGAGCTCACGGAGCACTGGGGCCCCCAGGGCAGCACCGGGCAGCTCTCTCCTGGCCCAGGGCATATGGAGCCGCAAGGGAGCCAAGCCCTGGCTTCACGGTCCAGATCCCAGCAGCCGCGAGCCGGCAGAGGAGACGCGCAGTGCAGCCGGGCAGGGGCTAAACCCCTGTCCTGCCACGCCCCAATCCCCCCACCTGCCTCTCCCTCTCCGTCGGGCTCTTTCTCCCTGAGAAAGAATAGAAGGGAGGGAGAGAGGGAGGGGGGAGGAAGGAAGGAAGGAAGGAAGGGAGGGAGGGAGGGAGGGAGGGAGGAAGGTGAAGGGAAAGGAGGAAGACAGCCGGAAGAGGGGCAGATGGAAGTGTAGACAGGAGAGAAAAAGCGTCTGGGTATTTGTGTAATATGTAATTATCTTGTCAAGATGACTCACTGCCTTGAGGGAGCAATTAATTCTGACCCGGTGGTTTCAGGGCGTGTTTAAGTGTGTATATATCACGCAGCAATAATGCCCCGGCCCTGTTTTATTAATTACTCTCCTGTTAGTCTGTTAAGTCAGCTGAGCGTCACGGCCTCTCCTGTACGCTGGTCCTGGTCGCCCCAGACGCGGGAGGGAGGTCGAGGCTTGGGCATGAGCGGTTCCCTGCAGGGAGGGCGTCGGGGAGAGGCTGCCGTAGGGGCCTGTGTCTCTGGGGAGTCGGGGACAGCTGGCTGTCTCGGGATCTGCTTGCTCTGACGTTCCTCGTCGTCCAGCTTCGTTCTGATTAGAAGGGAAATTGTGTCCGTTACTGAAACTCAGCACCTGAGAGATGGGCGCGGCCCGGCCCGAACTGTGGCTGCAGAAGCCTCTGATGCGTGCGGGCCTCGGCCGGGGCTTCCATTCCCCCCCCCCGTCACGTGAGCCGAGCCCCCGTCTGCGTGTCTTCCTGGTGCTCTAGCGAGGCCGGTCTGCTACGACGGACCAGCCCCCCGGGACCCCCAGTCCGACAGCTTCGCCCTGCGTGAGCTTCCTTTAGCTCAGTTCCTCGAAGCGGGATTCCCGAGTCAGAGCCGGTGGGCCCGGAGCGCCTGGCAGCGTCGTACCAGCGTGTTCTGCGGGAGCGAGGGGAGGGGAGGGGATGGGAGGGGAGATCTGGTTGCTCGGAGCCTTAAATAACTCAGTTCCCCCCCGAAAGCGGGAGGGGGCGGCTGGCATCCAGCCTCAGGCCATCTGCTCCCTCACCTGGGTTGCCCCCACCCCGCCCGGGCCCCCACCGCCCGCGAGGCTTCAGGTGGCTCCGGGTCTCCGCCTCCTGCTTCCCGACGCCTCCCGGCTGCCCGGCTCTGCCGGCCCCACACCGTGTCCTTGCCGGGAGCTCAGCGCAGCCTCCATCCTCGCGGGGTAATTAGCTGCTAAATTTAGAGGCGCACAGTGCAGGAGCCTCGTCAGAGGGAGCCTCCGAGAGAATCCTCTTCCCGCGGGGGAGCGGCCGCGGCTGGTGCTTGTGTCCCGAGTGTCCGTCCGTCCACCCGTCCATCTGTCCGTCCGTCGGGGGCTGCTGTTGTCCTTCCCTTCGTCTAAAAGCATCCGCTTCTGAGGGAGCCGGCTAAGGGGCTGGGGGACACCTGGGGCCCCTTAGCAGTGACCGTCTGGTTGGGTGGAGGCCATAGCTGGGAGCCCAGTGTTTGTCCTGACCTGGTGGTGCCCTCTGACCTTGTTTGAGAACAGTCCAGACTGTTCTGGAGAAAACTGATGGATCCAGACAGCAGGGCTTGAGTCTGTTTTCCTGTTTGAGGGGGGTTGGGGGGGGGCATTGGGCCACACCCGAAGGTGCTCAGGGATCCGTCCTGGAGGGGCCCGGGGCACCCCTGGGTGCTGGGCGTTGGACCCAGGTCTGCAGTGTGCAAGGCAGGGCCCTACCCGCGGTTCTCTCTCTGCTGACTTTCCCAGCGGCACCGGCCGGGCCGGGACAGGTCAACCCTCCTCCCGGCCGGCCTGCTGATGTTTACTTCACGGCTCAAAGGACACTTGGAGGGAGCACCACAGGGCCCGGGGACAGGTCCCTGACTTATCAGAGCCTGAGGGGGTGGGAGGGGGGTGAACGTTCATCTCCCTTTGTCTGCGTCTAGGGAGACCCCTGTGCCAGACTTGGCTGTGAGCACTGTGCTCAGGAGTGAAACCTACTGATCAACACTCACTGTGAGCGGCTGGAGCACAGGGCTTCCCCCCTCTGCCTGTGTGCAGCCGACCAGGGTCTGATTCCCAGCACCACCAGGTGTGATCTCTGAGCACAGAGCCGGGAGTCAGCCCTGAGCACCACCTGAGTGACCCTCAAAGCTAAACTGAACCCAAATAGAAAACTCCCATGGTGACCTGGGGTGTGTGATGGGCTTGAGGGGACCCCAAGGAGCAGGGGCAGCAGTGGGCAGCGAAGGCCGGGAAGGCCAGTGGGCGGGGGGAGGTTGGTGCCTTCAGAAACATTCTCTGAGGCTGCCGGTGAGACCTCGGGGCAGGCGGGGGGCCTGGCAGAGGCAGACCTGGGCGCGCCCCGCCCCACTCCAGCCCTTTGCTCCTGCCACAGGTGGGCGCTGCCCTCGGGTCGGGACTTGGCCCTGCCCTTTGCCCTGAGGGCCTCAGTGTCCAGCATCCCGATGACAGAGCCCGTGGGGGACAGCGCTGACTCGCCATGGCTGAGGGGATCTGGGGAGGGGGCGTCCTGGGGGAGCCACTCGGCCGTGCCAGGGGTCTAGGGTCCGCTCCTCGGCCTCGCTGGCGGGCAGGACCCTCCTGTTCCCCAGGGGAATGGCGTGTGGGCAGGGGAGGCCTGTGGTGGCCACAGCAGAGGGTTCCCTTCACTGCATTCAGATTCGCGCGCGGGGCCTTCGCCACCCGCCGACCGTTCCCGTCTCAGACCGAGACCGCGTGTGTCAGCCGTCGCTCCATCCACGTCTCAGTCTCTTTCTGCGACTCGACATCTTTTCGAAGAAGGCGAGTGAGAGCAGAACCCCAGCGTAAGCAGACTGGAGAGCAACCTACCCGTCCCAGGCACTAGTTCAGGAAGGTCGTGATGGCACGGTGAGGGCCAAGTGGCTCCCATTAGTGCTGGCTGGGCAGAGAGACTCCGGCCAAGAAGCGGCATCACGTGTTTCTGGAGAGAATGTCCGAGGCATTTGGTACTTTCTGTCACTCGCGTAGCATTTTTAGATGGAGCAAAGTCAGCGAAAGGGTGACTGCAGCCGGGCCAGGCCGGCTTCGCTCAGCACAGACGGAGCCTTCTGAGGCGGGGGGTGGGGTGGGGACGAGGGTATCCACGAGGAGGATTCGGGTTGTCGTCGAGTTCCTGTGCATTTCTGTTTGGGTTGAAGGAAGTCCTCTGCTCCCTACCGGCCGATGTGCACCTTCCTCTTGGTTCCCAGTTAGAGATGCAGTTTCCTCCCGAGATCTCAGGTGCCAATACGGACGGTGGTTCAGGGGCTTGCCCGGGTCCCGGCTCCGAGGTGCATTCTCTGGGGAGGGGTCCCTGGGCAGCCTTCCACCACCCCCCACGCTCAGGCACATTGTCCCAGAGACACCAGCTGGGTGTTTACCTTCACAGGGTGGAACCTCGGGGCCCTTAAGATGCGCTTTTCCCAAGTTGGTTTGCAGGGAGAAGTGTTTTCACAAATTACCTTTTATTGGACTCACTTGTCTTCTTTTAGAGGTTCTTATTGCACATTCGCTAATTGGTGGCTTTCCAGGTTTCAGGGCTGAGGGTGGAGTGCTGATTTCTTGTGTCTTCTCCTCCGAAGGTCAAAAGGTAAATTTAGCACATTTGTCAGAAGATAGAAGGATCATTTATAACTGGGCACATAAATTATTTTTATGACATAAGAGTAGATATAAAGGAAGCGAGGAAGAATTTCCTTTTGGTAAATAAGCATTAAAAAAAAAACACAACAATAAACAACCTCTGAGCCAGAGAGGCAGTCGAGTGGGGAGGGAGTTTTCCTTCCACACGGCCGATCCAGGTTCGATTCCCAGCATCCTGTAGGGTCCCCCGAGCCTGCCTGCAGTGAGCCCTGAGCACCACCAGGTATGTGTGGCCCAAAGACAATAATCAAACAAGCAACACCCCCCCCCAGAAAAAAACCAACCTCTAAAGAATGAGACAAAAGCTGATGTGATCCCAGCCAGCAAGCTCAAGCTGTTCGCATGGGGGACCCGGGACTAGTTCTTGGCACCCCTCAGTCCCACTGGGGGGGGGGCTGTCCAAGCTCAGTGCTCAGGGGAGATCTAGAGCAAGTCAGGCGTGGCCCCACCAACTAAGACAGAACGGAATGGAGTTACTAGACTCTGGGCATAGAATAATACTCATCATTTAAAACGTGGAGTTTCTTGATGGCATTTTCTAAGATGAGATTCTTAGAAATCTGTGTTTTTGCCATGAAGCATGGGAAAGTCAGAAGTAGCCCCCCCAGCCCTCAGCGGAATATCAGCCCAGACACACGAGACCACTCCAAATGGACGAGGACAGTGACGTCTCGTGTTCTCGCTAAGCGAGACGCGTCCAGGCCTTCTACCTGCGCACGCAGACAGACTGGCATGAAGAGCTGCACGTAGGAACATGCTAAGTTCTTACAGACGAGGATAAACACGCGAAGCTCTTCTCTATGTTCTGCACAATGGCAGTTATTCCTCTGGGGGGTAAAATTTTAATTTTGAAAAGCCAATTGGAAGTGAATTTTCCCATCAGAGCAAGGTCCTGCTGCGAGCGAATGTGATTTCTTTCCGTGTCAGTGAGAAGGAAGTGCCATTTCCGCTGCTGATGCCACAGACCCCGCAGGAGAACTGGCAGGAGGAGGTGGCATTTGCAGAAACAGACACCGCTGTGCACTGCCCAGGGCAGCCTGGAGTGGTCAGTCATGCGGGGACACTCTGGTGTGGCCTCTGGACTTCAGATCTGTATGGCCCCGTCACGTTGCATCTGGCTTATGGTTTTGTAGGAAACAATGCATGATGGTAGCAGGAATGAGTGATGGGGAGCAGGAAATGCAGGAATCGGAAGGACCCGAACCCCTGACATGTGTCGCGGACCCCAGATGGTTGCTTCTGTTCTTGGTCACCAGTATGTCCTGCCAATGTAAAGCAATCACTTGAAAAAAAAACCCACATTTTAAAAAAGAAATTAAAAAAAAATTAGAGCACCATATTGTGGAGCGATAGCACAGCGGTAGGGTGTTTGCCTTGCGTGCAGCCAGCCTGGCCAATCCGGGTTCAATTCCTTCGTCCCTCTCGGAGAGCCTGGCAAGCTACCGAGAGTACTCGATATGCCAAACACAGTAACAAGAAGTCTCATGATGGAGACGTTACTGGGCCCGCTCGAGCAAATCGACGAGCAACGGGAGGACAGAGCACCGTGCTTCTTCTCTGTCGTTAGAAAGTCCAGGGTCAGAAAGAGCACAGGGGGAGAGCACTTACTTTGCACACAGCTGGCGCGGGTGGGTTGCCGGCCCCCCAGAGGGTCCGTGAATATCTCCAGGAGAGATTTCTGAGCACAGAGCCGGAAGTAAGCCCTGAGAGCCCCCTCCCCCAAACAAAAGTAAGCAAAGGAAAGGAGAGGGACTAGCTCTCCGGACTCAAGCCTCGTAGAAGGAAATCTGGCTTTGCTTAGCCGAACAACATATGCCATTACCCTTTGAGCCAGGAATTTCTCGAGGAAGCCAAGCCAAACTACCTCGGCAAAAATCAGACACCCCTCCAGGCTGCCCCCGGGCCATGGGCCTGACCCAGGGGCTGTAAGGGGGGAGCCAGAGGTCAGAGACCTCTGGGAGAGAATGGGCAGGCGAGGCCCCCTCTCCCCTCCTGGGACCGACCACCCAACTTTACGGGCTGAGCCCAGGGTGTGTCCTCAGACCTGCTCTAGCCACCCCTTAATCCCGTGGAGGGAGCGATGGGGTGTGTCTGCGTGTTCTTTTTGTTCATCTTGTTTTGTTTTTAATTTTGCTCTTGTTTGTTTGGGGGCCACACCTGTCAGTGCTCAGGGTTTACTCCTGACTCTGAACTAGAAATTAACTCCTAGCAGTGCCCAGGGGACCATGTGGGATGCCGGGGATCGAACCCAGGTCAGCTGCGTGCAAGACAAAAGCTCTCCGGTGTTGAAGCATGAAGCACGATCTGATCTAAATGGCTGCCTTAAAAGGGAGGGAGAGCTGAGGTGGGCGGACGGACGCAGACGGAGAGCCAGGTGGGGCGCGCTGGGTCTCGAGAGACTTTCTAGTTCCGAAAATGATCTCAGGAGGGTCGTGCTAGCACACAGGGACGGCTGGGGCTGGCGGATATCAAGTCGGTGACTTAACCGCAGAGCAAGCAAACCCCGGAAGTCATTTTAAACCCAGAGATGGGTCTCAGTGGACTCTGGTTTAAGACCACACTGAACTCGCAAGTAGAGGTAAGAACAAGTTGTATCCATTACTTGCATGAATAGTTACAATAGCATTACCTTGAAATTATTGTAGAAATTCTTGTTGAGAAACCAAATAAGCACTCTTCTTGTTCGGAGTCTATTTTCTGGGAATGCAGAAAAGAGATAAGATACTGATCTTGTTTCAAGTTGGCAAAAGTCTCATAATCCTAAGTTTGAAATGTCACTGTAGGGTCAAAATATTTTTTTTAATAATGTAGGAGTACTGCTATTTATTCAGCTATTGATTAAGCTGATTAAATTGGGCATGAGCACCACATTACTTTTTAAATTCAGAATGTTAGTTTTATTATTTTATGATTATCCCTTCCCCCCCCCTTTTTATTGATTCACCGTGAGATGCAGTTACAAAATTTTCATGTCTG
>JAOXYA010083162.1:0-11273 GCA_028565675.1 Sorex palustris
TTCGATTCCCAGCATCCCATATGGTCCCCTGAGCACCGCCAGGAGTAATTCCTGAGTGAAGAGCCAGGAGTGACCCCTGTGCATCGCTGGGTGTGACCCACCCCCCAAAAAAAAGCAAAAAAAAAAAAAAGAAAGAAATAGCATGAAATAGTATGTTGGCAGAGTCCTTGCCTTACAGGCGGACAATCCCTTCTATCCCATATGGTCCCCTGAGCCCTGCCAGGAGTGATTCCTCAGCACAGAGCAGGGAGAAGCCTTGAGCAACACCAGGTATGGCCCCAAACCAAACCCAAACAACAAATAATAATAACATGAGGCGACACCAGCCTAGTTGGCCACTTTCTTATTTGGGGCCACCAGAAAGCCTGGGTTCCAGCAGTTTGGTCCCTGATTCTCTAAGCCTGGGGCAGCTACTTTTAATTGTTTTTTTTTTCTCTCTGTCTCACACAGCATCGTAACATCAGGTCAAAGAATCAGAGTGAGAACAAATCCGTTCATAAAACTCAAATAAGCATAACCCTTCTAAATGACACTGTGAGTCGGGCTTTTGAGAGCGGTTACTGTACTATCTCGTTTGTGACTTCAGGGATGGTCATTTCTACAGATCATGGCTCATCTGAAGAACGTTCTCATAAAACCTTTATCTTCTCTAACGACTATTAAAGTATCCAGCCAAAACCATCCAGGAGGCCAAGGAGCGCCCCCCGCCTGAGCTGGTTTGGAGGCCTGGCAGACCTCGCCTTGCTAACTGTGAGTCATGTTCAGCTTATCTCAAGAAAATATTGATTCAGCCTTTTCCCTTTTCCCAGATTAATTTGGTCCTTTCTTGAAGCCAAATTCGAGTGTGAACACTCTAGAGTCAGGGAGTGGAATTATAGGAATGGGTCATGAGGGAAATCATTTTGTAATGTTTGGAAAACACTTTCATGGCTGTCTGTATATGATATCAACTACGAGTCACTGAGAGAAAGTTTTAAATAGCCTTAAAAGAAACTATTCTCTCCATTTCTTTATCTATAGAGTGAGAATAAAAACAAATACCTTCACTATCTTGCCTGCGTCTTTAGTTGATGGGGAAGGTCAAATGCAATCAAAACCGTGGGAGTGAGACCGTCAAAAATCCTACGGAGGGGCTGGAGTGATAACACAGCGGGTAGGGCGTTTGCCTTGCACGCAGCCGACCCGGGTTCGATTCCCAGCATCCCATATGGTCCCCCGAGCACCGCCAGGAGTAATTCCTGAGTGCATGAGCCAGGAGTAACCCCTGTGCATCGCCGGGTGTGACCCAAAAAGCAAAAAAAAAAATCCTACTGAAAAGCCTGAAGATAGTGAGAGACTGGGGTGCATGTCTAGCTTGGGTTTGATCCCTGGCAACATACAGTCCTCTGAGCATGACTGGGTGCAGCCCTGGAGGCCCCAAACACCCCCTGCTGTTGCCTAGGCAACCCCTAGCCCCGCAGGGCTCTCCAGTACCACATTCTTGGGCCCTCACATGGAGGTTCTGGCGAGTTAGTTGAGTGTTGCCTGAGGGGAACCCCCCCCCCAACCCGCAGCAATCTGAGAATCACTTGGGAGGTGCCTCTCCTTTCCTCCCCCTCCAAAAAATTAAGAAAATGCCTGTTGGCTCTAGGTACATGCTTGTTTGCTTTGTGGCACAGGGGATCGAACCCAGGATCTCATGCATGCAAGGCAAGCAGTCTATTGTGAGCTCTCCCCCAGTCCTCCAGGGGCATTCGCTGTAAAGAGACCTTCCTGAACCCCCAACTGATGGGAGCCATGACAAGAAGCTTCTATATCATACTAGTGCAGCTTTCTTTCTTTCTTTTTTTTTTTTTGCTTTTTTGGGGTCACACCCGGCAATGCAAACGGATTATTCCTGGCTCTGCACTCAGGAATTACTCCTGGAGGTGCTGTGCTCAGGGGACCATACGGGATGCTGGGAATCGAACCCGGGTCAGCTGCGTGCAAGGCAAACGCCCTCCCCGCTGTGCTATTGCTCTAGACCCTAGCACAGCTTTCTTTCAACGGTGCACGACTGACCACTTGGTGACGGCGCACTGGAAGATGGAGACCAGCTTACCTGTTCTATCTACCGCCTACATGCTAGGAGCATTCAGATGCTCGCACCCAGTTTGTCACACCACAAATAGACACTGACAAGTGCGCTCTTGCCTGGGAGCTAAAGCACCTCTCTTGGAGAAACACCACTCACAAAGAAGCCAAAGAAGCACTGAATTTGATGAGCCTCACCTGGAAACTGACGCTGCCCACGGGTAGGTAGCTGTGGTCCTCCAGCATGCTCAGGTACTCGGCCACTAAGGCGGCTGCGTGCACCAGGCACATGGCAGCCTCCGTGTAGCACTTTTTCTTGGTGTGTTTCTCTGCCATGTTTTGGAGCCAGGTCAGTCGCAGGTCGGGGGATGTCTGGTAACTCTTGGCGATTCTGAAGACAGAGGGAAAGATTTCAAGTCAATGGATGAACAGCAAGATTTGTCTACTCTGGAGGGAGACTTCTTTTTCTCACGAAGGCTCTTCTTCAAAGAAGCGTTGCCTCCACTTTTGGGAAATGAGAGAGAAAAGCAAAGGGTGTTTAGTTTTCCATTTTCTTTCCATGTTTAGGGGATGTTGGACCCTGAGAAATGGCATTTAGCAAGACTTCACCAAAGTGAGTGGGGGAAGGCTTGGTGAAAGATGCATATTTAACGGATCTCTAATTTTCTCTTAAAATAATAACAGAAGATGAAAGGACTCCCCTTCTTTGACACTGTAGCCGACCAAACTTGCCTCTCTGAGTAGCCTTCCCTGCAGAAGGGCTGTAAGGCAAAGTTCTAAAGTGCAGGGGAAAAAATGATTTCAAACCAATACTGTGCATGCATGCACATATAATTAAAAATCACTGTCACTGTCCTCCCGTTGTTCATCAATTTGCTCAAGCGGGCCTAGTACTATTGTGAGACTTGTTATTACTGTGTTTGGCATATCGAATACGTCACGGGGAGCTTGCCAGGCTTTGCTGTGCAGGCGAGATACTCTCGGTAGCTTGCCAGGCTCTCTGAGAGGGGTGGAGGAATTGAACCCGGGTCGGTCGGGTCAGCTGCGTGCAAGGCAAACGCCCTACCGCTGTGCTATCTCTCTAGCCTGGCTGTGACTTAGTTAACACAAATTACAGCACTGGAGTCAACATGTTAACCCAGGACAATTCCCTTAACTGGTAGGCATGATCACACCACACATGCCCTTCTGAACAAGAGTTGCAAACCTCTGAGCATTGCAAACAAGGGTTGCAAACCTCTGAGCTCAAAGTGGACATCTTAAGGGGCCAGAGCCATAGTATGGCCATTTGGGTGCTTGCCTGGTGTGCAGCGAACCTGGGTTCGGATCCCTGGCATCCTATAGGGTCCCCCGAGCACCTCCAGGGGTGATCTCTGAGTGCAGAGCCAGGAGTAACCTCTGAACACCTCAGGGTCTGGCCCCAAAACCAAAATTTAAAAAAAGGGGGCATACATTTTGATCCTCTCTGAGCTCCCTTTCCCAGTGGTGATCTGGGCAGGCATCAAAAGACAGGACTCCCAGTCTGGTTCGTGCCACCCTTGGGACTGCGGCACTGAGCCAGCCCCCTGGCCTCTCCGACCAGGACAGGAACTCCCTGGCCAGCTGCTCTGGGGAACATCACAGACCAAAAAACTGGGGGAAGAGGCCAGAGTGATAGGACAGCGTGCAGGGCGTTTGCCTTGCAACATGGCCGACCTTGGGTTCAATCCCCGGCATCCCATAGGGTCCCCCGAGCCCCACCAGAAGTAATGACTGAGTGAAGAACTAGGACTAAGCCCCCCCCGAGCACAGCTTGGTGTGGCCCCCAAACAAAGAAACAAACGAAAAAGAAAATTGGGGGTTCTAGGAAGGAGGGAGCCCTGTACCCACACCCATTGCCCTGTTACCGTCTGAAGGGGCTTCTGTCTGTGAGGACGCAGATGACAGAGCAGCCCCAGAGCAGGACCAGGACGCCCCATCTCACTGCTGCGCTGATCTGGGCCATGCTGCAGGCACTCCCCGTCTCTGGGCTCCTCCAGCCCCGGGGTCCCCTTTTATTCCCTCCGGTCAGCATGGCTGCATCCCTGCCCAAGGCTGATTTATCACCAGGGCCAGATGGCAGGGCCTGAGGCAATAAATCCTCTAGCGGGGGCAGGTGGTTACGCATGCCTGGGGCGGGGGGGGGGGAGAGGAAAGGCAGCTTTGCAGTGCGGGGGTGCTGCCCACCAAGAATGAGGTGAGGCAGCTGGTCCCCCAGAGCCTCATCCTCTGCCCAGTCCTAACCCCTGGGCCACTCTCTCACCACTCTGCCTCCTTTCTGCCACACTCTCTCCTTCCTCCCTCCCTCCCTTCCTTCCTTCCTTCTTTCCTCCCTCCCTCCCTCCCTTCCTTCCTTCCTTCCTTCCTTCCTTTCCTCCTTGGCTTCCAACATATTCTGCATGTGTTCTCCCACTTGAATTACCGCCCTCCTCTTCCCTTTCCCCCCTCTCTGTGCAACCACACCTGTTCCCCAAACCTGCCGACCGTCCCGCTTGCCGGCACTGTTCTCCTGGATTGGCCACGGTCTCCTTCTTAAAAGGCCTAGCTCCCGTCCCCCTCCCGGAAGGCTCTCAAGCTGCCACCTTGGCCTTTTCTCATGGTGCACAAGTTCATGCCTCCGGCTGTCTCCTCAGAGCGGAGCCCATGTCCATTGCTACTTTCCTTGCATCCTGGCCACAGGACTCTGCAGACTGCAGGCTCAGTGCCTCTAACCACCTGCACTGGGGCTTTCCCCCTTTTCCTGACCCTGACCCTTCTGAACCAATTTCCTTCCTGGACCCTACCCCTTCCTGTCCTCTGGTTGACGCCCTAGTCTCATGCCATGCCATGCCACCCTCATGAATGTGATTTTGACTGGTGCCACCCTTGAAATGTCCTGGGCACCTGCAGGGCAGCTCACAGCCCGCGGTGGCGGTGGAGAAGCTGGCGTCCGGGACTTGGGTGGGGAGAGCGCCGCTGGTTCAGAGTGCTCTCAGCAGGAAGTCTCAGTCCCCCGGAGATTTGAGAGTCTCAGAAAGGACCAGAACTGGGCTTGGTGTCCATGTAGCCTGCCGTGACGCAGCTGGAAAGACTAAGAAAAGTCCCACATGGTCAACAGTCTCGTGGCCACGCTGTGGGTCCGGTGGGTGCTGGGCGTGGCGACTGGACAGTCCTGCCCGGAGGAAGTAGGCTCAGCTCAGCGGTGTCATGGCTAGTTTCCCAGTTCCAAAGTGAAAGCACTGGAAGAGCTTGACAGGTGTTGAGTGAGCCAAACTAGAGCATCCAGGTCCTTCATGAGGGCCGATGAGGGAGAGAGTCCAGACACGCTGAAATTCTGGTTTAATTTAGATGAAGTCTAACTGAAAGAGGGTCTGGCTGGAGTGATATATCACTTCCATGGTGATACATCAGCAGGAGACAGAACTATGATAAGATGAGAGCCCAGTCTTAAAAGGTCCCTATCAGGAGGTTTCCCTTTCCTAAAATCACAATGGATGAGGTGCATATGAAGAAATATCAAAGCAGGAAGACCCCAAGGAGCATTTTGGGGAGAGCAGTGAGTAGGGCAGAGGAGCTGGATGAGTGTATTGTTTGCACAGTCACTTCCCTTGAATGCTTGAAGGCACCAAGTCCTGTCAGATGAACCTCGGTACGCAATCCTGGGCCCCGTGATGTCACTGATTCTTTTCCTGCAAATGGTGGATGCCGTAACAATGCGCCCAGGAAAATGTCCTTCCAAAGGCCTCAAAAGTAGCTTTTTCCAGGGCTGGGAAGTGAGGCTGCAACAGCACATGCCATTCGCATCTAGTCAGGTTCCAAGGGAGAAAAAGAGAGAAGGTCAGTTTTGCCTGACAAGTTGCCACCATGTTCCCCAGCCATGGCTGTGCCCGGAGCTGAGCGACAGGATCCCAGATCCAGCTGGGCTGCTCCATCCTGCTCCTGGCTGTGTCTGACAAAGGGCCACAGACGGATGAGGTGGGGATGACAAATCCACTTGACCTCGGGTTTCTCCACCCACAACCCAGAAACCACAATCCAGCAGCCTGGACCTTTAATTCAACCAATTGCCCGCAGGGGTCTGGCAACACTTTTCTCGCTCACTGAGAACACAGTGCTGCTGCTGCTGGTCACTGGAATTTGAGTTGGGCTGGTGGGGGGCAGAAGGCAGAGGCGCAGTAGGGAAAAGGCAAAGCAGAGGAAGCTGAGCAGGCTGGGAGCCCCACTAAGAGAAGGGCTTGCGCTCTTCCTGAGCCGCGAGGATAAACACGCGGGGCGGGAGGGCACAGCGCCCCTCTCGGTGGATTCGCTTTACCCTTGGGGGCATTGCCTTAGTCCTTCCCCCCCTCAGCCCCTGTCCAGAGGCCCCAGCCTGTGTGAGGAAGCGTCGGCAGCAGGGAAACCAGAGGCTAGTCAGGCTAAATGGAAGTCTCTCTTCCGTCGGCGGGAGGAGATGCGCTGCAATATGCATACTCATGTATTCAACACACATGTATGCGCATGTGCACAGATGCGCCCGTGTGTGCACCTCTGCAAGCACATGCACGTACGCCTACAGACGGGGCTATAGCGATAGCACAGCGGCAGGGCGTTTGCCTTGCACGCAGCCAACGTGGGCGACCCGAGTTCGATTCCCCGCCCCTCTCGGAGAGCCCGGCCAGTGCAAACCAGGGTGAAGGCGCCCGGGAGGATAATGACCAGCAGGGCTGCTTCCCCAAGCATCCCTCAGCGGAGGTCTCAGCAAGGACAGTTCCCAGGATCCTCTCCAGGTGGGTCTCCTGAACGTCCTCTTTGCTAGGGAACACTTGTTAGCAGCTCGAACACCACACTAGTCTCCATGCTGGTCAGACTCTGCATACGCTCCTGATGTTCAGCTTCTGGCGATCATGGTAGACCCAGAGAGGTGTGTGCCAGCCTCTCCCACTTGGGAAAGTGAGGTTCTCCTTGTCCAGCATCTCTTGGTGGGCACCTCTCACCGTCCCATCCACCAGAGTCAGGGAGACGGAGCTGCATGGTGAAAAGCGCGAGAGAGATAGAGTGGACTTGAGGCCCTGTAGAGACACATCGGCCGTGGCACACAGGCTAATGCAGCAAGTAGGTCCTGCTCTGGCCTCCTGCTCACCCCTGGGTTCCCCTTGGCTTCTATCTGTCCTGCTCAGGTGAAGGAACTTGATGTTCCTGCAGTAACAGGCAAGTGCCTCCAAGAGCAAAAGAGTTACAGCTGCTCAGAGCCTCTGAGGGGCTGTTTTCAACAATCTGGGCTCTGTATCTAGGAGGGCAGTTGCTGGGTCCTCTAGTGACACCACATTTATAGGACACTTCCAGGACAGGCGGTACGAAGAGACGGCCATGGGGATCAAGGGGCAGAGGAAACAGGGAGTTGCGGATTAATGAGTGCCCCTTTGGGGATGCCAAGATGCTCGAGGCACTTCCAGAGCAGGTAGAAGGATTCCCTGTAAAGTCCCTCAGCCGTTCAACTGACTCTTTGGACTCCACGCTTCGTGTTGGCTCTGCTGGTTTTGATGTCTACAGATACTTCTGTGGCACAGACCCATCCTACAATTAAACCTAAAGATACCCGTTAGGAGATGAGGGAGGGGGGGAACAGAAGGGAATCTGGTGACTTGGTGGATGAAAGTTGCCACTAAGGGTGGGATTGGATTTGGATGCCTGAAATGTCGTTTCTGTTTTGTTGTTATTTGGTTTTGTTTGGGGACCTCACCTGACAGTGCTCAGAGCTTACTCCTGGCTCTGTACTCAAGGATCACTCCTGATGGGACTCCGGAGACCAGATGCAGTGTTGCAGAGTTAAACCAGGGTCAGAATCTAAGTACCTTAACCTCTGGACAATCTCTCCGGCCTTATCCAAAGTGCTATCATTAAGACCATTATAAACCATGATGCCTAAATTAAAAAAAAATAAGTGCAACAAGGGTAGGCTGCAGGTGGAGAGAGGCAAGGCTCTAGGGAAAAATCTTTTCTTTTCTTCATTAAAAAAGTAAAAGCATGATTCAGCTCCTCTAAAAGGCTGGAGGGGACCAGAGAGATGGAACAGTGGGTGAGGTGCTAGCCTTGGATTCAGTGAACCCACATTCGATCCCTGACAGCACATACGACCCCCAGAGCCAGCCAGATCCCTGAGCACAGAGACAGGGTGTGGCCCCCAAATGAAAAAGACAATAAAACTAAAGAGGATGGGGCCAGGTGTCCAGACAGATAGTATAATGGGAAGGCATTTGACCTGGGTGTGGTCCCCAACACCCTAGCCTGTCCCCCAGGTTATTCCAGGGTGATCCCTGAAAAACAAAGCCAGGAGTAAGTCCTGAGCACCACCAGCTGTGCCCCTCTCTCAAAGAAACTCCAAAACTGGGGTGAATTCATTTATTATTCAGTATTCCAGGGGGGTCTTACAAAAAAAGATAGATGCAAAGCCATGTTGAACTCAGCGAAGGACCACAGTGTGTCCACAAATAGATGCCATGTTGGGCATCCCCCCTGCCCCCAATGAAGACCGTCTGTTACTCTGATCAAAATGGAGAGCTCATCTAAGAATGTCCTCATGGAAACTTTTAGGTTTTGTTTTGTTTTTTGGCTTTTGGGGTCACACCGGCAATGCCCAAGGGTTAGTCCTGGCTCTGCACTCAGGAATCACTCCTGGCAGTGCTCAGGGGACCCTATGGGATGCCGGGGACTGAACCCGGGTCAGCCGCGTGCAAGGCAAACGCCTAGCCGGCTGTACTATGCTCCAGAGTAATGCTCCAGCCCCAACTTCTAGGTTTTACCGAATATTGGGGTACCTGGACCCAATGGGCAGAACCATCCTGGGTTTCAGGACCCAGAGGCTAGGTCTTCAGAACCAGCAGGCTGGCCATGGGCCACTGACCGCTTTGGCAAAGACTGGGGCTGCTCTGGGTTGGAAAGATGTCAGCCAGGTGGCTGCCCATGCCACCTCTGATTGCCCTGCCCTGTCTGCTGCAGAAGCCCAGTGCTGCCTGCTCCCTCCAAGGCTAGCAGAGTTTCCCCTGAGCTCCTAGAATGAGCTAGCACCATACCTGGGCCTCGAAGGCCAGTTCCTCTGGCAGGGACCCAGCAGGCCCTCCAGGGTATGGGGAAAGACTTCCTTCTTTTAATTCCCAGGGTGCCCCAGACTTGCCTTCTCAGCTACCAAGATGGAGGCAGTGGCAGGGGAGAAGCTGGCCAGGGCAGAGCAGGACAATCCCACTGGCACCCTCGTCCCTCTATCCCTGATTGGAACTGAAGCTGAAGGGTGGTCCTCCCCCTAAAGATATGCCCACGCCTCAGCCTCTGAAAGCCAGGACTAGGCCTGCCATGGAATTCAGGCCTTGGTGTATGTGTCTGCCTGAAGGACCTTGAAATAAGATCACGCCCCTGGGTTGTCTGAAGGGTTCCAGCCCCCAAAACACACTTCCGGGAACTAGACAGACAGTGTGGCCCTAGGGGACTGAAATTTGTGAAGCCGGGAGTGGAAGTCATAGTTGCATGGTCATGAGTCAAGGTCCTCCTGGACTGGGTCCACCAGAAGCTCCAACAGACAAGGAAGGACTCGGACCCTAGAACCTTCCAGAACCTTCTCTCCTCTCTTCTCTTCTGGCATGGAAAACTGGGAGGACGAGTCTAACTTGTCTGGGTCTGTGGCCCGGGAGGCTCCTCCTCCCCTCCCCTGACCCGAGACCTGGGGATCTCTGAGTATCTGGGCAAGCTGATACTCTGCCTGGAGAAGCTAATGGGCAGAGCTGGAAGGAGGCACATCTGCCTCCTTTGGAGTCATGCCAACCATGTGCCAGTCATGGCGTCAGATGCCGAAGGCACAAAGATGATGGCTGTATTCTTGGAGGATTTTACACAGGGGCACTGGGTCCCCATCATTCCTCAGCTACAAGCCACCATGCCCAGGCATGCTCCAGATGGGCCTCCCCTTCCTGCCACACCCCCGGGTGTCCTGTCCAGTGTTTTTACTGCCACTCGAATGCAGGTGGACCTCCCTTTTCTGGATCCCTACAGCACCCCTTACTGGTCCCCAGAAGCTAGTCTCTGTGCCAGTCCTGTTTTCCTGGGGCCTGACTCCTGGTCTGGCTTTCTTGGAGTTATTGGGCCTCATTGACTGAGTCTGTGCTCCGTGTCTTTGTCTGTAAAGTGGAGGCAGTGAGGTCTGCCCAGAGAGTGAAGGGACCAACCAACACAGGCTAAGGCCAGCCAGTCCTCAGTGAGCGGGTGGGACAGTTCCTTCTGCAGAACAGCTTCCTTCCTAGTGGCCAGGCCTTCCACCAGGAGACCAGGACACCTGGCTTCCTTCTGTCTAGCTGGGAGGTTCTTTGGGGCTCCCACAGGCAATAGGGCTTTTCCCAGAATGTGAGGGGGAATTGGAAGGAATAGCAAGAAGATAACAACGGATGCCCCACGGAGAAGGGAAGGCGGGAGGGTTCTGCCTGCTCTGAGGGGTAGCCCCTTGGTGTGACAGGAAGAGCTAGTCGCAAGGAGGAAGGCGCTTGGCTCTGGGGCCCCTTAGGGCTGGTTTTGTGCAGTGCGGGGGCTCCTTCAGGGCGGTCTGTCCCCCACTGCTTCCAAGAAGAACAAGTAGGCCCTTTTAATCAGGGGTTCCATCTCTTCCTGACGGCACCCCAGATCTTAAGCTCAGTGAAGATGGTGCGTAAGGCGCAAGCAAATGCATGTCTATGCGCATTCTCACCAGCTCTGCTCAAGAGCCCAAAGAGGGAGAGAACCAGTTGTCCACTCAAAGAAGATGGGTGAACAGTGGCCATCCGCACAGCGAGACAGCATGTGGGCTTGTCCTTGGCCATAGGAAGGAGTGAAACACTGATGTGTGCAATCGGTACGTGAATGCCACCGACGTTGTGCTAAGCAATGGAAGCCAGAGAGCAAAGGTCACGTATGATGGGATCCTGTGCCCACAAAGCTCTAAAATCGGTATTTCCGTCAAGATAAAAAGCAGATGGGTGGTGGCTGGGGGTTGGGGAGAGAAGGAGGAACTGCGTAATGAGCCTGGTTTTCCTTTGGGACGAGGAAAATGGCTGGGAACTAGGTGATTGCACAACTTAGCGGCTGTATTGAATGCCACTGAAATGTTCACTTTAAAATGTCTACTTTCGGGGCTGGAGCGATAACACAGCAGGTAGGGCGTTTGCCTTGCACGCGGCCGACCTGGGTTCGATTCCCAGCATCCCATATGGTCCCCCAAGCACCCCCAG
>JAOXYA010083180.1:0-23331 GCA_028565675.1 Sorex palustris
ACCACATGGGAAGCCAGCAATTGAACCTAGGTTGGCCACGTGCAGGGCAAACACCATACCTGCTATATAATTGCTCTGGCACCTGAATATATACAAATTTTTAAATAATAAAATTAATGAGCAGACACTTAATATGGAGGTGCCAGGCACATAGGAGAAGGGCTGATTAGCTGCCAAAGTATTCCAGCAGGGGAGAAATTTGAGCTTGACCTTGCAAATTATGCCAAATGCAAGATTTCAATGTTAAAAAGGAGACCGCAGACCTGGGTCTCCTAAACGTTTTACAAATGGCAGCCGAAAATCCAACTACATGCAAAGCAACTTTCTGCATGGTGATAAATTTCTTAGACAAAACTGAAGGTCCACCATTTTACACGGTGATGAACAAAAATCAGAGGCACACCAGGAAACAATATTTGCATTTGCATTTCCTAAGAATGAATTTCTCTAGTGTAAAATAAACCCTAAAATTCACAAGAGGCTGGGGAAAAATCAGAAAGTTCTCCTACATACACTTTGCACCCTGAGTACCTCTGGGAGCGACTCCCATGCTTCGCACCAGATGTAACTCACCTGCACCACAAGGTGTGACCCCAAAAACAATAAAATAGGGCCATAAGAGAGACCAGGGAGATAGCTCAAAGAACTGAGCCCAGGTTGGGGGCTGAGTTTGATCCCCAGCACCACATGGTCTCCTGGGTCCTGCCAGCAGAGACTCCCTGAGCACTGATTTGGGATTAGCCCCCCAAATACTGCTATATGTGGTGAAGAAAAACTTATCAATTAATTATAGAACAATAAAAAATGACCAAAAGATATGAACAGGTAGTTCATCAAGAAAAATTTCAAGCAAATCACAAAAACCAATACTCTGTAGCTTCCCAAGTGCCTCCCCATTTTTTGTGCCTCAAAAAAACCCAAAACTTAAAAAGTTAATAAATAAATGTTATTAAAAGTGAAATTACCTAGATTTGGCTCTTCTACCTATCAGTTTTGTGATCTTGGGTAAGTGATTTCACTGGAATTTTCAGTTTCCTCATCTGTAAAATGGGAACGGACACAATTTACTTCACAGGGTTGTCAGGAAGAAGAAATGAGTGGCTATATGCAAAGCATTAGAGCAATGCTGAATACATGATAAGTACCATAAAGCGCAGCAAACATTAATTACCACAAGGTGACCTAAAAGTCTGTAATACAGAGAGTTTAATTTTGTGGTAAAAATGAATTATATATTCTGAAAATTCCTCTGTATCTCCAGACTTGGTAGCTCTCTTTAAGGACTAGATGCATTTTAATATATTAACTTTTTTCATTTTGTTTTTATTATTTTTTAGGGGCTCACTCCTGGCGGTCCACAGGGGAATGTGCGCTGCCTTATGTGAGACCTATTGAATGGTCTCTCTGCCTTTATCTTATTATTATTTTTAACTGATATACATATGACATTTAGCGTGATGAAAGCTTGAGGTGTCCATATCAACTTGACATAAATATACTGAAATCTGGTTAGCTGTGGAGCTGTGGAGTTAGTTAACACCTCTGTGGTCACATAATTACCATTTCTTCTGGTGTTGAGAGGAATCAAGTGCTAGCCTCTTAGTGAATTTAATATGCATTGTTCTGTTTTATTGCCTCTAATCCCCATATTGTATAGAAGATATCCAGTACTTATTTATTTAAGAGTTGCAAGCACATACCTTTAAACATCTCCCCATGACCCCCCCACCACACACAAACACACACACACATGCACACACAAGCACACACACACAAACACATGCACACATGCGCAGGTGTATACACACACACACACACAAACACACACACGCATACTCTTTAGTCCTCCCAATAGACCTGCATGGCCTGCTTTGCTGTCTGTCCCCATTTTACTAGTAAAACAAGGAATCAGAGAGGTAGAGTTGCTCTCCCCAGGTCACACAGCCAGTGAGGGTCAGGACCTAGTGGAAAAATTCAGTCCAGTTCCAGATGACCAGTCCATCCTGAGTTCCTGCTTGGCAACAGGGCTGCCCCATAACCAACTGATTGATTTTAATGTTCTTGTTTGTTTTTTTGGGGTGGCCACACCCGACACTCAGGGCCAAAGCTCTGTGCTCAGGGATCCCTTCTGGTGGGGGTTCAGGAGATTCTATGGGGTCCCTGGAATCGAATACGGGTTGGCCACCTGCAGGGCAAGCGCCCTCTCCGCTGTCCTATCACTGTGCCCCTGTAACCTACTGATTGAAGGAGAAAGTGGGCGCGTGCCCAGCCCCCCAGTGCCATGCTGACTGACCCACAACCTAAGAAGGGGGTGTGGGGTGGGACGGGCCGGCTGTCCTGTTTACCTTCCACCCTGAGCAATGGTCCCGCCAGCCCCTCCACTCTGGAGCGAGGGGGTCAGGCCTCAGAGTCTGCGCCTCACCCCTGGTGGCCTGTTCCACTGGGAGGACGGCACGTGCCCTGAGTACGCTGTGACCTGCTTCTAAATGCATCTCGTTTGGGCCGTGACTCTGAAAGCGAGCCAAAGGCCCCAACCGAAAATAGACAGCCTACTGCCCTGTTATTTTCATGGCTTAAAAAAAAATCCGTCCAAAGCAAAGCAAGTATTTTTATCACCCGCCTTGCTGAGAATAGCAACACCTATTTACTGGAGGGAGGGGACGGCAGGGCCTCGCCCAGTAATTACTCCGGAGCCAGAGAAGTAGAATCCTCCCCATCCAAGAGCCAGTTGTGTTTGCCACGGACTCCCCCAAGCTCCACCCCAGGAACGAATGAATCCCTAGCCGGGCTCCCACGCTCCTCACTGCAGATGCCACTGGCCCTCAGGAGTCTGACCTAAGCCCTTCGCTTTTCCACAGCCTTTGTTTCCCTCTGCTGTTGGCTGCGGCCAGTGCGGGGCTGCTCCTTGCTGGGCAGGCTCCGGGATCTCACGGGGCCTCCTCGGGCTTGAGTAACCATCGGAGCTAAATTCCTACGGAGCGTCTGAGGGACACCAGGAGCCTGCCAAGCGTGTCTTCCATTTTATCTCCCTGAATTGTCAGGCTCTTCAAGGAGATTGGCCTATCCCTAGTTTCATTTTACAGACAGGCAGCCTGAATGGCCTGCCCGGCATGACACTCACATCCAGGCCTTGCTACCTGCCAAAATGCCACTGAGCCCCATGCCCAGTTCCTTTAACCCCTTTTATGTCAGGTATTTTTTTTTTTTTTTTTTTTTTTGCTTTTTAGGTTACACCTAGAGATGCTCAGGGGTTACTCCTGGCTCTGGCTCTGCACTCAGGAATTACTCCTGGCAGTGCTTGGGGGACCATATGGGATGCTGGGAATCGAACCTGAGTCGGCTGCATACAAGGCAAACACCCTCCCCACTCTGGCCCCCTATGTCAGATATTTAAGGGTTCTTTTTGCTTGTTTGAGGGCCACAGTGGGGGGCGCTCAGGGGCTATCCAGTTATGGGGGATGGGTGTCACCCCCCAGTGACTCTTGGGTGACTATATGACACCACAGCAAGGCATGTGTTTTTCCCCTTGGCCACATTCCTACCAATACTTTGGTTTGGTTTGAGGGCCACATCTGGCATTGCTCAGGGCTTACTCCTTCCTGGCTCTGTGCTCAGGGATCACTCTTGGCAGGGATGCCACATGGGATGCTGGGATCAAGCCCAGGTCAGATGCGGGCAGAGCAAGCGCCCTTCTCACTGTGCCACTGTTCATTTTACTTCTCCCTCCCCTTCCCTCCCCTCCCTTGGCGTTGCTGTTGTCATCACCGTGATGTTCAGGGGCTGCACACGTGACTGTGTTCACACAAGATTGAATTAGACGTCCAGGTCACATACGACAGTCATGCTGTGAGGTCAGCCCACAGGTCTTGGGATGGCAGTTCAGCAGGGAGCCCACCAGGCCAGCACCCTGCTAGCAGATGCCATCCCGTCCCCCCAGCAAAGTCCTCACAGTGCTCAGGAGCTACTCATAGCTCTGGGCGTGGATATTGTTCCTAGCCGTGCTCAGTGGACCTTGCCGTGCTGGGGATTAAACCTGAACCCAGGCCTTCTGCATGCAAAGCTTCCACTAGGCCCACTGAGCTCTCTCTCCATCTCTGTCTCTCTGACTCTGTCTCTGACTCTGTCTCTCTCTCTCTCTGCCCCTCCCTGCCATGCACTGGTTTTTGTTTGGGGCGGGTACCACACCCAGCAGTGCTCAGGGCTTCCTCGTCGCTCTGTGTTCAGGAGTCCCTTCTGGCGGGGCTCAGGGGACACTGTGGAGTGCCGGGGATCGAACCCAGGCTGGCTGCATGCAAGGCAAGCGCCCTCCCTGCTGTCCTGTCTCTCCAGGTCTGCATTGTTTTCAATTTGTCTGATTGGTTTGGGGTTTCTTGGTTTTTCTTCCTATTTTTTCTGGCAGCAGCAACCGGGGCTGCAGCTCAGGGCCTCCCCTGAGAGAGGCCCACCCCCTGCCCCTAGCCCTGCTCTTATGCCCTGCTGGCTTCCAGGTCACAGCTGAGAGTGCAGAGACCATTTCCGACTGTGTGCTTGGTGGTCAGTTGGTCCTTGCGGCATTGGGGCATGGGCAGTCAGGGAACCCAGCCTCTTGTTCACCGACCGTGTATTCCAGCCTGCTGAGTTATATCTCTCTAGCCCCACTTCATCTTTTGGTTTCTGCTAGGTTGGGCGGGGTACACACCCAGCCGAGCTCAGGACCTATTCCTGGCTATGCGCTGGAAACCAGGTAGTACTGGAGTCGATCCTGGACCTCCTCATTGCAAAGCTTGTGTGTACTTGAACCCTTGAGCATCTCCGCGGCCCTTCTTGCATCTTGCATCTTGCATGTTTCAGCCTGGCTGAGCTCTTCCGTGACTGCTGCCCTGTGACATAAAACTGAGCCCAACTTCAACCAAGGGCTGGAGAGATAGTATAGTGGTTAGGGCACTGGCCTTGCACACAGTCCATCAGGTTCTCAGGTTCAATCCCCAGCATCCCATATTGTCTGCTGAGTCTTGACAGAAGCAATCCTTGAGCCCAGAGGCCCTGCTGTCTGCCAGGCATGGTCCAAAAACAACAACAAGCCCCCCCTACACACACACACACACACACACACACACACACACACACACCCTAAAAAACAAAAACCCTGCAGAGCTAGAGATAGTATAGGGATAAGGCATTGGCCCCCTTCCAACCCTGGTTCAGTCCCTAGACCTGCATATGATCCCTCAAGCACCTCTAAGAGTAATCCCTGCCGGGTCAGAGAGATAGTACAGGGGTAGGGCATTTGCCTTGTGCACAGCTGACCCAGGTTCAATCCCCAGCACCCCATATGGTCCCCCAAGCACCACCAGGAGTAATTCCTAAGTGCAGGGCCAGGAATATCCCCTGAGCATCACGGGTGTGACCCAAAAAGAAAAAAAAAAGTGATCTCTGAGTGCAGAGCCAGGAGGAAGCTCTAAGCATCACCAGGTGTGCCACTCCCCAAAAGGAATTTCTGTCTGGAGGTAGGGACTTGTAGGCCACGTGGAAACATGGGGCACTGGCTTAGACAGACGGCAGAGGCCAAGGAGGAACCCTGGAAGGGCCAGAAGAAACTGTCATCTGAAGCTGAGGCCAGGAGGCCCTTGCTTGAGTGTGCCCAGACCAGGCCAGTCAAACTGTTCCCCAAGATAAGCAGCAAACAGAACGCAGAGTTCACGGACTTGTTGCTTTGAAGCTATTTCAAGGCAGAACATTCAGTCGACTGGTTCCTTCTGGCCGAGGTACAGACAGCAAGAGATGAAGTGAAGCACATCCAGTGTTCAGGAGGAATCTGAAGGGAAAGTTCCTACTCTCAGGCTGTGCTGGAAAACAAAAATAGTTTCTCCCTCCCAACCTTCCAGCCCGGCCGGGGAAAACCTCACATGTGGAGAGAGGCAAGCAGCTGTGAGCCAGGAGCAAAGTCAACCCCAGGCCGTGATCCCGGCCAGGCCGAGACCCTGAACTGTGTGAGGTCTCGGGCTAGTGGGAGCCCTACCAGGTGGGCGCTCTGCCTGGGACCAGGGGCTTCCAGGAGCTTCTCAAAGCACCGCCCACCTGCCCGCATGCAGTCCAGCGCAGGAAAGGGCCGGCCTGTCTCAGGAAGAAGTGGGGCTTTCGGGGCTAAAGCAATAGCAGAGCGGGTAGGGCGTTTGCTTTGCACGCGGTCGAACCGGGTTCGATTCCCAGCATCCCATATGGTCCCCTGAGCACTGCCAGGGGTGATTCCTGAGTACAGAGCCAGGAGTAAACCCTGTGCATCGCCGGGTGTGACCCAAAAAAGTGAAAAAAAAAGTGGGACTTTTGTCTGATGGGGAATCTTTGCTCTCTAGGAAACACAGAATTTCTGTTCCGTTCACTCCCTTGGCTATTATTAAATTAAAAAAAAAAATCTTTGGAACCTCCAAGTCCTTATTTCCTCCACACACCTGAATGAATGTAGGGGTTCCTCCTGGCTCTATGCTCACTCTCGGAGGTCTCAGGAGATTGTGCAGGTTGGGAATTATGAGCCCTATATCCACCCCCAAACTTCCTCAGATGGGAATCTCGTCAACTTGGTCTATTTCTCTTTTGGGCGTGAGGTGGGGGACAGATTTAGGCCACACCTAGAGGTACTCGGGAACAAGCCCTGGCAGCACTCAGGGGTTAGACGTGGTGCTGGTGGCTGAACAGGGTTCACAGCATCCCACGGAGATGCCCCTACGCTCTGTCTCTGTCCGTTTCCTTTTTGGTTTGATTGAGTTTGGGGCCACTCCTGCCGATGCTCAGGGCTTGCTCCTGGCTGAGCTCAGACACTACTCCTGGCGGGGCTCAGGAGACAATATGGCATGCTGGGGATCGAACCCGGGCCAGCAACATGCAAGGCAGGTGCCCTCCACTCTGTGCTCTCTCTTCAGCCATGTCTCAGTCCATTTCTTATGGAATAGAAGGAAGGCTCTGAGGTCAATTGGCAGAGAGCATCCATCCTTGGGGTGGAGCTGGGCCTTCATCTACGGTGTTTCTTGGGGAGCAGAGACCATCATTAGTGGGTCCGGATGGAGCCAGGGGACTGAGGGTCCAGCTCCTCAGTATATGCCGGGCACGTGTGGGCAGCTCACCTGTCTACCTCTCTGGAGGCAGCCACCTTTGGACCAAGTGCGTCATCTGCCGCTGGATGAGATTTAGTGAGAAAATGGGGCTTCTGGCCTGAGCTTGAAGTGGTAGGGGGTGGCGGCTTTCGGGTTGGGGGAGGCACTGGACAGTGGACGGCAGTGCTGAGTCTTCTTAGACGGTCCCAGTGAAGCATCCTTGAGCCTTCTTCCTTTGCTCATCCCTTCCACACGGGGTCCGGGCCACTCTGTGACCTGGTCCCAGCTCAGCTCTGGGCCTAAGACGGATGACGGCCCAACGGTTTCAGCTTCTCTGAATCCTGGGACCTAAGAAGTCAGACCACCTCATCCTGGAAACATCCCAGGCAAAGACCTTATGCAAAAGCTGTGAAACTATTTGGAAAGAGGGAGAAGGGAGCCCAGAGTCCTGCCCATCCATCTGCACGCTGCCAACCCATGGAACCAGGAGACACAACAAGATGCTGGCATGGTTTTGTGGAGGGGACATCCTCTGCAGTGCTCTAGGGCTACTCTTAGACCAGTGCTCAGGGATTACTCCTGGCAGTGCTTCAGGAACCATGGACCGCACTTGGGTCTCCTATATTCCAGCCTATTGAACTATCTTTCTGGCCCCAAATGGTCGAGTTTTCATTTGGGTATTTTTTTTTGGGGGGTGGAGGAGAGGACACCTATAGGTACTCAGGGGCTCTTCTGGGCTCTGGGCTCAGAAGTGACCCCTGCCCATACTCAGGGTACCAAATGTAGTCGTTGGGGATGGAACTAGGACTGGCAGTGTGCGAAACAAGTGCCTTATCCTCTGTACCCCAGCCCCCCAAATGGTGGCATTTAAAGTCACTCAGCTCTCTGGGGAGCTGCTGGGTAGCCGTAACTGAGAAGCCATTGGCCCAGCTCAGCGAGGAAGCCAGGAGCAGGACACGGATGCCAGGACACATTGGCAGAGAGGAGAAGGGAGCGTGGGTCTGGGTGGGAGAGAGGGGACACTGGGGGTTCTCACAGACGTCGAACAGGATAGCTTGGAAACGGCAAGAGAGAGGGAGGGAATGCTGGCGTCAGAGGGGGCGGGCGGCCGCCCTTGACGCAGCAGGAAAAGCTGGGCAGTGAGGAGGAAAAGGCCCTGGTTTCCGTTCTGGGCGCTCTGAGACCAAGGGCCTGCCCTTCCCGTCGTGGTGTCCAAGAAGCGACATGCGGAAGTTATCTCGGGGTTGCAGGGGTGACAGCACCCCATGGGGAGGGTCCAGGGCGAGACACAGGGACTGGCCCGCTGGTCTGGACCTCCCAGTCTCTGCAGGGTGGGGGTAAGGGACAGCTAGAGAGGAAGGGAAAGGAGGACTGAACACGGTCCAGGGAGAGATGCGAGATGATGTGTGGGAGGAGGGGTCCTCCCCAGCGCCCCAGCCCGCCCCCACTCAGGTGGGAGGCCAGAAGAGGAGAAGGGCTTTATGGAAATTGGGGGGGGGGAGCTCCAGGAAGACATTTGGCTCCCTCCTGCCTCCCCTCCCTCGTCCATCCACGTCAACGAGGGGCCTTGTGACGTCACTGCTGGCAGAGGACCCAGCTGTTCCCCAGAAGTGAATCCGAACGGCCTGTGAACCATTTTCTGAGGCTGAGCATGAAAAGGTACTCCAGCCCCTTAGTCGTCAGGGGAAATGTAAATTCAAACCACAGGGAGATTCCAGTTCGCACCCGCCAGACCAGCTAAAAATAAAAAGCCTAACAATAGCGCTTGGTGGCGCAGCGCGGGGCTTGCATTGTCGGTAGGAATGCGGCCTGGGAAAGGTTTGCCATTAACCAGCGTGGCCGGGCGGGCGTGGTGGGTGTTGGGCCGGGGCCCTGGGAGGCAGAGGGAGGCTGGTATGCGGGAGATTTACTGGGGAATGTGCCGGGAACTGGACAGATTCCAGGCCCTCAGTCAGCCGGGGCTCAGAACGGGGTGACCCCTGAGCTGCCCTGAGAGGAGAAAGCAGGGGAGCCTTGGACCCTGCGTCACCGCTGAGGGCTCGCTGTGGGGACAAGGATACGCAGAGAGCCTGTGGCTGGGGGCAGTGTGGGTGTCGTTCTGGGGCGTTGGGGAACAGCCTCCGCCTTTGCAGGGCCGCCTGTGCCCTGTTGAACTAAGTCACCCGACCCAGACAGTTCCTCCCCAGGAGTCTCACTGTCTCTTTCTGGGGAAACTTTAGAGTTTCTGAAGGAGAGATGGGGAGGGGGTGGGGAGAGGGGGGAGGAGCTTGCCCCGCACCCCTAGCTCGGTTCAATCACAGAGGGTCCCCTGAGCACCACCCCAGGAATAGACCCTGGGCCCCCACCCCAACACGCATACATGCACACGCACACATGCACACACCCACATGCCCAAGCGCACACACACACACACACACACACACACACACACACACACACAGAGGATTTGCAGAATAAATTCATTTACAAAAGGAGCCCCAGCTCCTATGTCACGCCCATCCCCCTGAGAAGTGGGTGGCAGGACACCAGGAGTGTTACTTTAGGATGTTGCATATTTTTTGCCATTTGATAATGGAATTTTTTTTTTTTTTGCTTGTTCCATTGTAAATTCTTTTTGGGTTGGGGCCTCCCAAGCAGTCTGGTGCGGGGCTGGGGGTTACTCCCGACTACTCCTGATCGGCTGGGCCAGTGGGTGACAGTGAAGGTCTCTGGATGAGGTACTTACTACACAGGCCCTTCTGGGCTGGGGGACTACCAGGGTTGCCCTGGGGACCATGTGGTGCTGGGAATTAAGTGGGTCACACATACAAGGCGAGCACCTTTATCCCCGGACCTCTCTCTAGCTCCTCGTTTTTGGGTTTTTTCTTTCTGGTTTGTTTTTGTTTTCTTTTTGGGTCACACCCGGCAATGCTCAGGGGTTACACCTGGCTCTGCACTCAGGAATTACTCCTGGCGGTGCTTGGGGGACCATATGGGATGTCAGGATCGAACCCAGGTCAGTCGCATGCAAGGCAAACGCCCTAACCGCCCTCTGGCTCCTGGCGCCTGGTTTTTTGCTTTTTGCCATTGTTGTGACAGTAACACCAGGCAGTGCCTCGGTGCGGGCTGGTATGGGTAGACAGTGCCAGGACTGAGCCTGGGGCTTCATACACACAAGGATACACTTGACCATCTGAGGCACGTCTCCATCTTCTTTACACCCTTTTTAATGAATGTTCCTCTTTTACTTTATGTGCATTTCTATCTTTTTTAGAGGGAGTTGGGCCACACCGCGGGTTGCTCAGGGGTTTTCTGTGCGGTGCCCGGGATTGAACGAGGAAGCGCCTTACTCCTGTAATCTCTCCCGAGGCCGGGAGCGAGCGGAAGGCAGGCGGGAACCTCTGGGTGCTCTTGTCCATAGGAAGGCAGGCATGTGCTCTGAGTGAGGGGCACCCTCTGAGCGCCCCCAGGGTGGCCCCAAACAAACAACGAACGTTTACAACAAAGAGCACAGGGCAAAGCCTCAGAGAGCAGCCATAGAGCCACACAGGCACAAGCCTGGCACAACGATTCCTCTTCCGGCCTCTGGTCTCTTGACAGAAGGAGCCTGGTGTGCTAAGGGAGCAGCTGGAGCTCAAAGCTCAAGGGGTTATGACAGAGAGAGACAGAGACAGACAGAGATAGAGACAGACAGAGACAGTGAGACAGAGACAGAGACAGAGAGACAGAGACAGAGGGAGACAGAGAGGAAGACAGAGAGTGCATGCTCAAAGGACTGAGCACTGACTTAGGGTTCACTGCCTAGCACCTCAGGGTCCCTCATGCCCCCAGAGCGACTCCTGAGCACAGAGTTGGGAGAAGCTTCAAGCAGTGCTGGATGTGACCCCCACTCTCATCAAAGAAAGATGCCTCCAGGAAGGCCTGGGAAGGCTGTGGGCAGAGACAGAGAGAGACAGAGAGACGGAGACAGCAGCTTGGGGCCCCTGATCCACCAGGACCTACATCCAGCAGCTGTGGGCGGAAGAGAACACAGGCACAGAACGGGAGAAGGGGAGGGTTGGAGCCCGAGCATGGCCCAGAGGGCAAGTACCTCATGTGCGATCCACCTGGATTCTTTCCCCGGCACCCCATCTGGTCCCCGAGTCCTGCCAGGAGTGATCCCTGAGCACGAAGCCAGGAGTATGTCCTGAGCAACGCCAGGTGTGGCCCCCAGACGAAAAATCACAACAAAAGAATGAGAACTCAAAGAACAGAACGCAAGCCCCGAGTGTGGGCGCTCAGCTAGAGGCTCGAGGCCCTGAGTTTGCTCTCCAGCGCCATACCTTGTCCTTCCTCACTGAACCACCAGGCACGGCCATGATGGCCCCATGCAAACCTTCAGTCCCACACCGTCAGGCCGGCGAGGAGCAGACATGGAAACACCGAACACCTCTGGCGTGCGAAGGAAAATAAGTGGTTAGGGAAGAGCAATAGGATGACGGGTGGGGCGCTTGCATCAACACGGCCCACCTGGCATCCCATCTGGTCCCCTGAACACCACCAGGGGCGATTCCTGCAGGCAGAGCCAGGACTCACTGCTGAGCACTGCTGGGTGTGGCCTCCCGTCCTCAAAAGAAGAACTAAAGCCTGGGCTTCTAACAGGTGAGTGAGCAGAAGCCAAACGTTCTCCAAGGGCTGTTCACTCCTTGGGGCTGAGCTGGACAAACTTAGATGGGGGGGGGGTACAGCCCCTGGCTAGTGCCCACTCTAATGTGATGTGATCTAAGGTTAGAGGTGGGTCCAGCAGACGCTGGGCACGTCGTTAGGTTAGTGGGCAGCCTTGCAGATCCCAAAGGCCAAGCCACACCCCAAAGAAGCATCTGCCCCAGGCAAGAGGAAGTACTCCCCATATCATGGAGAAGGTGCTACTAGGGAATTACCACCAAACACCGGAGGGCTCCTGGGAGGAGGGTGCACCTGCCTGGTGCCGAGAGGGTCTGTGCAGTTGGGGGCCACGCCGTGGACGGCTGGAAGGCTGGAGGCTCAGTGAAGGCAGAACCTATATCCAGCCATCTATCTGGGTACCCCCAGGGCTGGCCGGTGACACAGGCTGTCCTGGCTAGGCTGTTGCCTGCCAGCTTGCTGGGTACCCGGCTGCCCTCAGCAATGTCCCCTTAGACTCAAAGACGACCTGGAGCATCTGTCCCTCTAACCCAGGCCTCCTTGTCCCCCATGGCCATGTTCCTGCTCATTCCTAACAATAGCACGGTAGTCCTCCCGTTGTTCACTGATTTGCTTGAGCAGACCCAGTAACGTCTCCATTGTGAGACTTCTTACTGTGTTTGGCATATCGAATATGTCATGGATAGCTTGCCAGGCTTTGCCGTGTGGGCGAAATACTCTCGGTAGCTTGCCGGGCTCTCCGAGAGGGGCGAAGGAATCGAACCTGGGCCAACCAGGTCGGCCGCGTGCAAGGCAAACACCCTACCCGCTGTGCTATTGCTCCAGCCCATAATTCTGTGTTTATTCTGACCTCAGTCCACTTCTCAGACAGGATGCCAAGGTTTGGGGACCCCACCTGGCCGTGCTCAGGGGCTGCCCCTAGCTTGGGGCTCACTTCGGGATGTTCATTGGCAGAGCACAAGGTTCGCCTGGCGGGTTCCCCCCGCGTGCCCCCCGAAGCATCTCTGTGGACACATGAAGGAGGAGTGTGGGCACAATGTGGGGGCAGCACACGGGGTCCAGGGCATCTCCTGCATGCCCGTGCCTCTGCCTGGCTTGTCCCTGACCAAACCTTCCTCCCGTGAATGGCTGTCGAGCCCACCGGATCTCGTAGGGCGGATAGATGCTGGCTTGGGGTAACCCCAGTCAAGGGCTCCATCCTTCCAGGACAAGTTTCTTGGGGGAATCATGCTCTGTGCACCCACCGTGAGCCTAACAGTGTCTCCTCGGTGGGTGACCCCAGGCCCTGGGGAGCTGGGCAGATCTGGGAACAGCAGTAGCTTCAGGTGCAATTGCGGGGATCAGTGCCTCCTAATCATTTTGGGGGGGCCACACTCAGTGATGCTCAGGGCTTACTCCTGGTTCTGTGCTCAGGCATCACTCCTGGTGATGCTTGGGGGGCCCTAAGGGGTGCACGAGATCAAACCTGGGTCAGCAGCGTGCAAGGCGCGCGCCCCACCTGCTGTTCTATCTCTCTGGCCCCTCATCTTGTTAAAGAAGGCAGATTTCCAGGGGAATTTTGTTTCTGAAAAGGTGGTGCCAGGCAGAAGTTTGGGAACTCTGGTTACATCACCAGCTGCCCTTGGCACGTGGCACCTTTGCCCAGGTGCGCCTGGCCCGGGGGCAGCGCTGCATGGCCCAGCCTGTGGAGAGGCCTTTCCACCCGGCCTGCCCACATCACGAGGCCGCCAGGAACTAGTCTGGGTCCCTGCTCCCTGTGATAGAATCTGTGGACTCCAGATGCTGTCAGGCCTGCAGGGCACGAAGCTGCCACAGGCCTGGATGGTCCCAACCCACTGAATCCCACCAAACTACATGGAGGTGGTGAGGCCCTAAAACTCATCAGGGGGGTCTGGAGCGATAGCACAGCGGGTAGGGCGTTTGCCTTGCATGCAGCCGACCTGGGTTCGATTCCCAGCATCCCATAAGGTCCCCCTGAGTGCCGCCAGGGATAATTCCTGAGTGCAGAGCCAGGAGTAACCCCTGTGCATCGCCAGGAGTAAACCCTGTCCTGTGCATCGCTGGGTGTAACCCCCCCCCCCAAAAAAAAAAAACCTCATCAGGGCTCGGGCACCATCCCCAGGAGTCCTTGAAACGTGTTCTTATTGTGGGGATGGCAGCACGCCCAGAAGTGATCAGGGGACAGTGAGGTCAGGTGGTGCCCGGCAGGGAGTACAGGGCTCTCTCATACAAGACAGGTCTTGGCTTCTCACAGGAGGCATCTGCTACTCTCGACAGCACGTCTGCTTCCCTCAGACCTGTTACCACGTGGTCCCCAGGAGAATGGGCCTGTGTAACGCTGTGAACGGTGACAGAATGGGCCCACGTAATGCCGTGCAGGATGATAACAGTGCAATGTCATGTGGAGTGACAGCACAGACGGTCCCATCACAGGGGACCATAGAGGCGAGAGACCCAGAGTGGCAGCACAGACGGTCCCATGACAGAGGACCATAGAGGCGAGAGACCCATCTGAGCGGGAGAGAGTAGGGGTATGTGTTATTGGCTTCCCATAAAAGAAACTACCTCTCATTTTGTTTGGGGGCCACAGAGCTCAGGGGCTACTCCCACTTCTGTGCTCAACCATGTGAGGCTGAACATCAAATTCGGGTCTGCTTCATGCAAAACGTGCACTGAGTCCACGGAACGGCCTCTTCTGCCCAGACAATAAGCGGTTTCTGGACCTCTTTGCTATTCAGGTCTGCCCAGTATCTGGACGCCGTGAGCTTAGGTCTGCCCATCAGTCTGGAAAAGTCTTCGTGTCCCAGGACCCTTTGTGGCTGGGGTTACTACTGGGTTGAGTTTCGGAGGTCTGTGTTTGCTGCTGGGTCCATCTTGCTTGTGCATGGGTCACTTCAGTGAGTGAAAAGGGGGACTAGCAGGTAACCCCTGAATCCTTTACATAGATACGGAGAAAGTTTTCTTTATCCTGTTTTGCACACGAAGAGACTGAGGTTAGAGAGTTCTTAGTGATAGTTTATCTATGTCGGGTGAGACTCTTTGCTTTCTTTGATGTAGCCCCACACCGCCGCCCCCTCCCCCAGCCAACAGCTGTAATTAGAGTTAATTTCAGAAAGTGAACAACAAGATCTGACTCTTGGCTACATGTCTGCACACATCTGCTCATCTGTTGTACTGTGGTTCGAAGCTTCCCTACCAATTCTAACTTCGGGATCAGAGGAATCCCATCTGTTGAATTTCTTCTCTCTCTTTCTTTTTTTAAATTTTATTTTATTTATTTATTTATTTTTGCTTTTTTGGGTCACACCTGGCAATGCACAGGGGTTACTCCTGGCTCTGCGCTCGGGAATTACCCCTGGCGGTGCTCAGGGGACCATATGGGATGCTGGGAATCGAACCCGGGTCTGCTGCATGCAAGGCAAACGCCCTCCCTGCTGTGCTATTGCTCCAGCCCCAAGACTCGTTTCTTTGCACTTACCTTCCAAGAGCTACTTATATCCTTTTCTCATTTTCCTTTACATTGTTGAAACCTTTCCTATTGATTTATAGGGAACACCTTAAACATCAGGAAAACGGACCCTTTGCTTACGAAAGTCTCTAAATATTTTCCTACTTTCCCCTTTAACTTTTGAACTTTCCAGGGTTTTTTTTTTCTCATCTGTAAATTTAAAAGTCTTTGTTTTACAACTTCTGAGTGTTGTATATTAATTCAAAGGACTTTCCACTCAGAGAATATTTCACTCTCTGCTACTCTCTCAAGATATCCTTCTATTTTGGGGGTTTTGTTTTTATTTTGGGGTCACTCCTGCCGGTGCTCAGGGCTTAGTCCTGCCTCTGTGCTCGGGGATCATTCCTGGTGGTCCTTGGGGGACCGTATGCAATGCAGGAATTGAGCCCAGGTTGGCCGCATGCAAGGCAGACACCTTCACCCCTCTACTATTTCTCTGGTGTCTGAAGATCAAATTATCACTTAATCACTTGATCACTTAACTTCCCGATTTGCTCGAGCGGTCGCCAGTAACGTCTCCATTTGTCCCTGTCGCGTGCGAGTGTAGCCCAGTGGCATCTGTTCGATCAAATTAGTCCACCAAAATATTTTCTTACACTTTTTAATATGAAGAAATCCGATGTATAGTTGTTATGGAAATCAAACATGCTATTGAGGGCCAGAGCAATAGCACAGTGGGTAGGACTGGGATCCCATCCCCGATATTCCATATGGTCCCCCTGAGCCCACCAGGAGCACAGAGAGAGGAGCAATTCCTGAGCAGAGCTGGTGTGGCAAAAAAAAGAAATAATTCTTAAAAATCAAGCATGTTATTGCAATGGATTGGAGCAATCGCACAGTGGTAGGGCATTTGCCTTGCATGCAGTCGACCTGACTGTTTCAGGTTCGATTCCTCCACCCCTCTCTGAGAGCCCGCAAGCTACTGAGAGCATCTACCGAGAGCATCTCGCCCACACAGCAAAGCCTGGCAAGCTCCCCGTGGCGTATTTGATATGCCAAACACTGTAACAAATGTCACAATGGAGACGTTACTGGGCCCACTCGAGCAAATCGATGAACAACGGGAAGACAGTGACAGTGACAGTTATTGCAATATGTGTAAGAATAATCAAATACACCGTTAATGTCAGAAAGGCTGACATGGGGAGAGCCCGTCAGGTCCAGCACCTTCTTCCTAACCCCGGCCGTCTGGAATCCGCTAGCCCAGGCTCCAGAAGACGTGGTTTGCAGAGACAGCCTGGGGGTGGGGACAATCCCAGCATCCCCTCGACTAAACAAGACATGAACGAGTCCCCCAGGGACGTGGGTGAAGCAGCTAGAAGGGGCCGGAGAGGCACCCCCGCATCAGGAGGGGGGTGGGCGGCCTGTCCCTCAGCCTTCCTGGCTCCATCACACTCTCTGTGCTGGTCTCCAGGCTGTGGACGTGCGGGAACACGCCTCACTCCGAGAACAGGACCAGGGAGGGGCCACGACTTGAGCAGGCCTGAGGGACGGCTCAGAGGCCCGGGTGCATGGCTCACACCCAGGAACCCTGGCGCCCTCATGTACGGGCATGCACACATGTATGTGCCCATACACACATACACACACACACACACACACACACACACACACACACTGGCTCCAATGTTGGCCCCTCAATAAGGGGAATCGTGGGTGCTGCTGTGGCCAGCGGGTCCTTCAAAACAGAGACCTGCCACAGCTCCCTCTGCTGAGTGACCCCAGACCCCCAACAGCCAGCCCTAAGGTGGCCCTCACTGTCCTGCACTGACCCGCACTGACCCTCACTGACCCTCACTGACCCTCACTGACCCTCACTGCCCACCTCATCACTGCAGAAGGTTCTACAGGAAATGACCAGTTTGCAAATTGCTGAGGAAAAATAAAATTTACTGTTTAGGGGGGCTGGAGCAATAGCACAGCAGGTAGGGCGTTTGCCTTGCACGCAGCCGACCCGGGTTCAATTCTTCCCAGCATCCCATATGGTCCCCTGAGCACTGCCAGGAGTAGTTTCTGAGTGCAGAACCAGGAGTAACCCCTGTGCAATGCCATGTGTGACTCGAAAAAGAAAAAAAAAATTCACCGGTTCAGTTCAGTTCACCGGTTTCCCAATTGACGTTCGCGGCATCTCCGTGTTCCATGATGCCACCCCCATGATCCTTCCCTGGCAGCTTGCATTGGTGAGCACCAAGGTACCAGACTCAGTGCCCCCAGACATGACAGAGACCCCAGACAAATGAGCGGGAATGTTCCTGTCTATGGGTGGTTGGCCAAGATCCAGCTGCTCCTGGGAACATTGAAATAAAAGTCTAGGGCTTGGAGTGTGGCTCAGTGGTAAAATGCATGCATGAGATCTGGGTTCGATTCCTGCCCCGCACACACACACACACAATTTATTTATTTATTTATTTATTTTGCTTTTTGGGGTCACACCTGGTGATGCACAGGGATCACTCCTGGCTCTGCGCTCAGGAGTTACTCCTGGTGGTGCTCGGGGGACCAGATGGGATGCTGGGAATCGAACCCGGGTCGGCTGCGTGCAAGGCAAACGCCCTACCCTCTGTGTTTTTACCCGAAGTGTTTTTAAACTGCCTTCCTTGTCTTTCCTGCCTCCTGCCTCCTCTAAGTCAGCCCCCCTCCCCCCCCGCCCCCTGCTCCACTGCAGAGAGTCCTGGTGCTGTTGGAGGCTGGGACTCAGGGTGCCATCCTTGCTCCGTCGCTGGTCGTTTTACCGCCCTGCAACGGAGGACAGAGCCGCCCGGGCTGGCCACCAAGCCCAGACGTCAAGCCAGACTCCATGCCGGAGGTGAACCTGCCACCCTCGCTTCAGGCCGAGAGAGATATTTTAGCGCATCTAAAAAATAATAAAATTAAAAAATCAGAAAATTGACAAAACCGCAGGCAGAGGGAGAAAGCGGCAGGTAGAGCACTGGCCTTGCATGTGGCCAGCCCGCCAGGAGTTAACGATTCCCGAGCACTGAGCCAGGAGTAAGCCCTGAGCAGCCCTTGCATTTCAAAGAAGCATATCGGCAATGGTCTGTGTCCCTGTGAACGCCGATGCACATGTCGGGGGGAAAGGCACACACGAATTCTCCTGAAAAATCACTGGCTCCGAGAAGGAAAGATTCCGAGGGTGTCATCAAGGCGCCCGGCCAAGTGGCTTCTCTGCAGGGTGGCCTGGACTTAGAGCCGCCCGGAGGCGCCACCCTTGGCTGGGCCAGCAGGTGGCGCTCTCGTCTGCACACATCCACGCGGCCCCAAGCCGGCCGCAGACCCTTGATCCGAAGGCCTCCTTCCCCCCAAGAAACACAAATGAGTTCATCTTATCTGTGTTTTGAAACGTTCCAAGATATTCTTCCGTCCTATCGGGCAGAGCGGTGAGCCCAGAGGTGGCCCCTGTTTCTCTTGGCGTGGGGTCCCGAGACGGGCCCCTTTCAAGTCTACGTCCCATTCCACCCGGGGATGGAGGCTTTATCAGCTTCGGACTTAGAAAAGCATCTCTGTTTACCTTGCCCAGGACAGAGCCCGGGAACAGCATGGGAATTTTCCTATAAACACACGGGCCAGCACGGGCGGGAGAGAAAAAACAAGTTTATGTTTGGAGTCCAAATACAGTAAAAAGGGTGCAAGCTGTCCTCAGATGAATGGACCGGCCCACTCAGGCTCACTCGAGGCACGGCCTCCTGACAGACTTCTCTTTAATGGTACCTTTTATTGTGTTTTTATTGGTGATCACCTTATCTGGGTTGTTTTATACGCTCGCTGAATGGAACGGTCCCACGGCTCCTGTCAACAAGATAAGTGGGCCTGATCGTATCATCAAAGCCACACTCCTAAACACGCGTACACATGGGCATCGTCTGAATCAAATGTTCTCATTCCTTTTTTTGAAAATTATGATTGCCAAGGGATTGCCCACCCGTTCCTGGCAATAGGCGTTACCTGGACCCGGGGACCCACACACGTTCAGTTTTATTATTAATTCACACCGGGCCACCCTCTAGCTAAAACACTAGGTGACCTGCTTATGTCTTTCAAATCAAGTCTGTGCTTTCGGAACCGCAAACTTTTCCTTTTCCTTTGTGTTTTGAGACACACACTGGCACTGATGGTGGGGGGCACTCCCAGTTCTGTGCTCAGGGTTCAGTCCCAATGGTGTGTGTTGGGGGGATGCAGGGTGTGTAGTGCTGGGTGCTGGGGATGAAACCGGGACCACCCACATACAAAGCAAAGAACGAGGTGGTCTAATCTGTGAAAACGTCCTCTCTTCAGCCCAGAGCAAAATTTTCATTTCGTGTGGTGTGTGTGTGTGTGTGTGTGTGTGTGTGTGTGTGTGTGTGTGTGTTTTGTTTTGGGGCTATCCCAGGCTGTGTGCTCTGCAAGGAGTAAGGAATCACTCCTGGTGTCCTCGGAAAAACCACAGGAGACTCCAGGGATGGAATCAGGGTCAGTTGTGCACAAGGCAAGCTCCAGACCAAAGTTCCTTCAAGGAGCAGACAGCCAGTGGTGACAGATTGAGGGCCAGGAGACAGCATTAAGATGATGTGGCTGGGGCTGGAGTGATAGAACAGCGGATAGGGCGTTTGCCTTGCACGTGACCGACCCGGGTTCGACTCCCAGCATCCCATAGGGTCCCCCGAGCACCACCGGGAGTAATTCCTGAATGCAGAGCCAGGAGGAACCCCTGTGCATTGCCGGGTGTGACCCCCCCAAAAAAAGGAAAAAGAAAATAAATAAAAAGGATATTGTGGATACCTCAGCACCATCTTTTAAAGAGTCTTCTAAAAGCCTCGAGCCGTCGAGTACCTGGGCCACATCCGATTTGGCCTACATGCTGCGGTTGGCATCAGCCTCGGAACAATAAACTCCACCACGAACCATGAGCCCTGCAGAGCCTCAGCTTTTTTTTTTTAATAATTACTTTTTTAAAGTTCTAACTTGAAGTAGATTTTGATATTAATCTTCACAATTTTTAATATGAGTCACTATCTTTAGGAAGTAAAAATCCTGGATAGAACAGTTGGGTTAAAAGTTACTTGCGTAATGTTTAAACTTGTTCAGCCTTCAGAAGGTAAATTTAGGGGCTGGAGCAATAGCACAGTGGGTAGGGCGCTTGCCTTGCATGCGACCAACCTGGGTTCAAATCCAAGCATCCCATATGGCCCCCCGAGCACCACCAGGAGTAATTTCTGAGGGCAGAGTCAGAAGTAACCCCTAAGCATCGCCAAGTGTGACCCAAAAAGAAAAAAAAAAGGTAAATTTAATGTTTAATGTACTACAAGCTCTTACAGAAGAAGAAAATGCCCCTCTAGCCCATCTTGGGCTCTGCAGGGAGCTTTCCTGGCCCCCACAAAGGGGCCTTGGGGAGGGCTGGGGCGGGGGTCTGTGCTGGGTGGAGACTGGGGCTGGCCCTGAGCAGGTCTCACGGCCTGGGCTTCCGTCTCTCTTCCCCAGCCAGAGTGCAGAGGGGAGGGCACTTGCCTTGCACGTGGCCAACCCGGGTTCAAGCCCCCGCACCCCAGAAAGGAGTTTGTCTGGAATCTGCAGCCTGGGCCTCTGGCTCCCTGGAAGGGACATGGACATGGACCCAGGCTCGGGGTGGGGGTCCCTCACCGGCCGGCCGCCTCTGGGGAACCCCGCTTGTCCCACCCCGGGGATTCATCCCAGTCTCCACCTCATGTGTTATGGGAGAGGAACCGCCGGCCAGGCGGGGAGTGGCCCGTCCTCCTGCGGGGCCTGTTTGCAGCGGCCGAGAAAGGCCCTTCCCAGCCGCCTCCTCCCCTCCGTCCCCAAGGCACGGTCTATTCTGCCCTGCTCTGCGCTTCTACTTCTCAATCCCTCTGTCTGCTTGCGGAGTGACTCAGATGGAGTTTTACTGGAAGCCTTTGGGATGGGGCTCTCTGGAAAATCGCGCTGATGTGTCTGGCCGTTTCTCTCTGGCTTGCGGGCTACACCCAGCGGTGCTTGGCGGCTGCTGGCCGCCCTCCCCGCTCAGGGCTCACTCCCGGAGTGGACCAGGCCTGGGGATTAACTCCCAGCTTTGCTGTTCCCCCGGCCAGTTCTTTTTTTCACGGTGGGGAAGTGGGGGGGGGCCTACGGGTAGAAGTGAGCCACACTTTGAAGTGCTCAGGGGAGCACACGCAGTGTCTGGGATTCGAACCGGGGGGCCGGAGGGACGCAAGGCGAGGGCCTTCCCTGCTGGAACTCTCTCGCTCCAGCCCCCACACTTGTGTCATGGGATCAGGACTTCCTCCTGGCTGAGTGGAAACAGGCCTGAAGCCAGGTTCGGTGTTCACGGACGCCTCTCTAAGGAGGCAGAGTTCGGTGGCTTCTGCCCACTCCCGAGGGAACGTTCTGGAGAAGCAGCTGAGTCTGAATGTGGAAATATCACCAGGAGGGTCTGAAAGTGACTTTTGCCCCCCACCGGAGACAAACGGGGCTGCAGGGGGCAGCCTCCCCCCACCCCAGATCCTCCTGGGGCGGATCAGGTAATCAGATTAACAGATTAGGAAGAGAAAATGTCAAACCACAGGTCAACAGGAGCCGGGAGGGGGTGGAGAAATCTCAAGGGGCTGAAGTGTAGGCGTGGAGCCCCCCCAGACCCCGTCCAGGAGGCCCCAGGGACCCCAGCACCAACCATGGGCCCGAGAAGACCCACACCACCAGGCCTGCACCCGTGGGCCCGGTGTCTCAGGGGGCGGCCCCACCCTCCCCGCCAACATCTACCCCAAAAACTTGGGAATGGGAAGGGGGCTCAGGCCCGCCAGGCAAAAAGCGGGACCACCCACACTGGTGGAAGCACCAGAAGTTCTGAGCAAAGAGAGAGGGTCCCAAGAGCAAGGTGGTTTCCGGGGCCCACCTAGATCGGGGTAAGGCCGCCCAAGTCCAAGCTTCCGGGGAGTTAAAGAAACCATCTGAGCGCCAAGAGCCAGCACAGGGCGTGGGGCGTTTGCCTCGAAGGCGGCTGACCTCAGTTCCATCCCTGGCACCGCCCAGAGGCCCCCAACCCCACCAGGCAGGACCTGAACGCAGAACTAGGAGTAAGCCCTGAGCACCTACCAGCTTGTGTGGCCCAAAATGTGCCACCTCCACCCTCCACTTTTTTTTTTCTCCTCTGCAACCCATAGGGTCCTTAGCTTGAAATTCTCCAGGTGCCCAGGTGGCTGTCTTGGGGCGAGTGTCCTGACGGTTAAGAGGGAGGGCCTGACCTTTAAGGACCGTTAAGGACTCGGATTAATGGGGAGAAGAAAGGAACAGAAGTTTCCTCCAAGGAGAAAGACGCGTGGCCAAAAGGCACAAGAAAAAAAATGCTTGACATCACTAATCATCAGGGAGATGCAAATCAAAACAATGAGATATCATCTCACACACAGAGCCTGGCACACGTCAAAAAGAACAAGAACAACCAGTGCTGGCACGGATGCGGGGAGAAAGGGACGCTCCTTCACTGCCGGTGGGAATGCCGGCTGGGCCAGCCGCTTGGGAAAACAAGATGGACTTTCCTCAAACAGCTAGACGTTGAGCTCCCATTTGACCCAGCACATCCACTTCTGGGAATATACCCCGGGGGACTCAACAACACGCAGCAAAAACACCATCCGCGCACCTGTCTGTTCATCGCAGCACCAGTCACCATAGCCAGAATCTGGAAACAACCAGAGTGCCCAAGAACAGACGACTGGATAAAGAAACTACGGTACGTCTACATAAAGGAATAGTATGCAGTCACCAGGAAAAAAAAAGAGAAGTCTTCAAATTTGCTTATCGATGGATGGACACGGAGAGTATCATGCTGAGTGAAAAGAGTCGGAAGGGGAGACACGGACAGAGAATCTTCGCGCTCACTTGTGGGACATAATCAACACAGTATGAGACTAATACCCAAGGAATGCATATGAATGGGGTCAGGGGGCCTGGCCCACAGTTGGGAGCTTCTCACGAGTGGGGTGAGCGGGGAGAGGGCAGGTGGGACAGAGGAGGGACCCCCGAGAAATTCGTACTTGGAAATGATCAAGAACTGAGTGCTGAAAGTAGGTAAAGTGACAAGCAATCTTTCAATCTTTTAGTGCCTGGAATGCAAACCACGATGTCCAAAAGGAGGGAGGGAGAAGGGGG